>JAZBGY010001136.1:0-24453 GCA_037414755.1 Lydus trimaculatus | reverse complement strand
CCGTTGACATTTACTGGTGCAAATGGGCAACAATTCACTGTGATACCAGCTACTAGTTTACAACAACTTCGAGGAGCTAACATTATACAAGTGCCAAATATACAAGCAATTCCTACTGTACAAAATATTCCAGGTGAGTTGTTACAAACAAACAACTCAATACAAAACAATAAAATCTGCTTCTTTATATTAGGTTTGGGTAATGTTCAAGTGATTACTCAACCAACATCTCAACTAGCCGTAGGTCAACATATACAACAAGATCCAAATGATCCAAATAAATGGCAAGTAATACCAGCAAATGTAACAACAACAACACAACAAACAGTAGCAGCAGCCGCTGCTGGTTGCCAACAAACAGCGGCATTAACACCAGCTGGTGTTGTTGTAACAACAACACAACAAGAATTCAATCAAGCAGCAGCAGCAGCAAATGCAGCAGCTGCTGCTGCCGCCGCCCAACAACAACAACAACAGCAACAACAACAACAAATTATCGATATTGAAAATAAAGATAATATGCAAAAACAACGTGTCCGTCGTGTTGCATGTACATGTCCAAATTGTCAAGAAGGTGAACGACAAACTGATCGTAAAAAACAACATATATGTCATATACCTGGTTGTAATAAAGTTTATGGTAAAACATCACATTTACGTGCACATTTACGTTGGCATACAGGTGAACGTCCATTTGTATGTAGTTGGTTATTTTGTGGTAAACGTTTTACAAGATCAGATGAATTACAAAGGCATCGTAGAACACATACTGGTGAAAAACGTTTTCAATGTAATGAATGTAGTAAGAAATTTATGAGATCTGATCATTTATCGAAACATTTGAAAACACACCAAAAACAACGGATAACGGTAAGTAAATAATACAAACAATAAAACAATAATAACATAAGAATTCCACAAATGCGGTGGTGTAAAGATTATTGCATCATTGCTTTTCTATTGATTGCATTTTTATTTTTGCATGCGTTTTTTTTGTGTGTCTTTACAGCATTTGAATGAACCGGATGATAACGATCAATGGGAAGAAGAATCGGGCAATGGTACCCAACCGAAAACAATATGGATACCAACAGATAAAAATTTAAATATTAAATACGAAATTAATTATCCACAGGTAGCTAATAATTCGAATTATACAAATAATCTTTACACCATTTTTATAATTATTAAAAAATAACAATAGATGGCGCCACTTGTAATAATAGTAGCGCTACAACATACGTTACTATAACTATAATTTTTTTTTTGATTTGTTTTAATTTAAGGAAGCAGCAACTTCAACCCAATCCGCGTCTTCTGATAGTTCGAGTAATGAAGAAAAAATGATGATTACAATTAGTACAGCTGAAGCTGATGAATTAATTATTGCCGAACCATTAGATAGCTGAGCAATGTTTCTAATAAATACAGAGAATTACTTATAATAAATAACACAATAACGATTGTTTCCTTATGTACATAGATTTATATAAATCGAATATTTTTATATAAAATTGTTTCATTTATAAATTTATTATTATTATTATTATTAAAAAAATTGTTCAAAAAACCAACTGTATTTAAATTAAGAGACAATATCAAAAAAGTTACAAAAATACATTCGATAATATACACGAAAAAATGGCCCTATATACAAATTTCGAGTGTTCGAATTGTAAGAACACTTAATTTCGAACACAATGCACTTCTACCATATGTTTTTTATAGCCTTCTCGATAATCAAAAGCTTCCGGACATAGATGGCAACAATACATATTCGTTAGATCTGAATGTACTAAACGTACATGATATTTTAATGCTGATTGATTCGAATACATTTTACCACAATGCGGACAATTGCCGCATTGTGAACTGTGGTGGGGTTGTTGGTCTACATTTTTCAATATTTGCAAACTCTTACTATCATCATCTTGTTGTTGTTGTTGATGTGTCTGTAAATTATCGTTACTATCATACGAATCTTCTTCGATTTTGATTGTTTGTTGTAGGAATTCAGTCGGTCGTTCAAACAACAATGGACTATTAGAACCGGATGATGGTGTTATAATTGTACGATTTTGTGAACGTTGTTTCTCTGATTCCAATGAATCTGGTGGTTTTTTCGATACAAAAACCGTCTGTGATAGATTCATTACAGATGGTGGTAGTGATGATGGTGATTTGCCTGCAATCGATTGTGATGTTAATGAACGTTCCAAAATACTACCAATTTTAGGTTCTTTCAATTCTAATACACTTTCCAATATAGAAGTTTGTTCATTTTTATCAAAATGTGGTGGATTTACAACGATATTCTCATTAACATCCGATTGTTGTTGTTCTTCATCATCACTATTATCGGTTGTATTAATGAAATTCTCGTTAATTTTCATCGATTTTGTACAAATTCTTGTCTTTTTTACAATTGGATAATGTTGATCTATCGATTCGCTACGTAAATATTTCATTTTTTTCGGTGATTTTTTTAAGGTAGACGTATGTTCATTATTGATCATTGTTGTTGATTGATTTAAACCAGAAACTTGTAATAATTTTGCTGTTTCCAAAAAACTACCCAATTGTTCTTCGGATACTAAAACTTCACCATGATACATAAAATTAATGATTGCAATCAAATCAGCATATAGGACGTCTTTTAATATGATAATCGGGTGTGAACATGGATTCTCCTACAAATAAATTCTATTTTTATAATCAACAAAAATAGCAACAACAACAACAACAACAATAAAACAAATTTGGTTCACCTTAAAAACAGTACGAAAATATGGGCTACATGCTGATAATATGAATTTGTGTGCTTTTATATTGATACCATCACATGTTAATGTTACATCAGTTAAATCTTCGGTTGTTTGTAAACTTTCAAATGCATTTAAAATGTTATTTTGAAAATTGTTCCATTTTAAACAGAATTGCTTATTTGATGTCATATTGTTATTATCCCAATTTTTATATATATATATAAAAAATAATTAACAAATTATATAGATTTAACTAGAAAATTAATTAACAATAATCAACAATTTATAGAAAATCAACAATTTTTGTTTTGTTTTTGCAAAAATAAAAACATAACACGTATTAAAAAAATAAAAAATTAAAAATATCTTGAAAAAAAAACGTCAAAAAATAAATAAAAAAAAACTATCGGAAAATTTCAAATAACTGTTACTAGATGGCGTGGATTATTTAGGTCATGAAAACTAAAGGAATTTCTAGATTATCCAGCCATAATACACAATTTATAAGTTATTTTGTGTATTATTTGCAATAATATGCAATTTATTTAGGTTTTCTGATTGAAAATTGAAGAATTTTAATTTTAATTTACTGGATAGAGCTATAAATATCTCCTAAATTGGTGGTATTATTAGTGAATTTATTTATTGACGTTGGTACTCTTGTGTCGTCAATTTTAATTCAATTTACAGATAATAGATGCTACTTTTTGAATGAGGTCAATACGCATTCTAACAATAATAAATTCGATTCAATAAAAATCTAATGTTGCTGCATTAATATACAAAAACTCTTTAGATGCATCACTATTTAACGCCCGACTATATATATTTTTTTTGTTGTATATTTTAAATATTTAAGTGCAGAGAGCTACGATTAATCAACCGAAATTGGTGCGTTTTGGACTGCGTTCAGTAGTACAACTTACCCAGGGACTATCAACCCGCTCCACTTCTGCCAGTCGAATCTCGTCTTAGAGGTCAGATTATATTAATGTACGGTGATGGGAATATCGCTTCCATTGACGAATTTTTGATAATGGCCAATAGTATTGAAATCTTAAATATGGGCGGGGCTAAAAAAACAATCAGTGGCGTCAATAAAATTTTAAAAATTTACATACAAATAAATACGAAATTAAAACAATTTATTATTAATTGATAATATCATACAATAATAGATGTTAATTAATTAATTATTGTATGATACTTTCAATTGATAATAAATTGTTTTAATTTCGTATTTATAAACAAATTAAAAATCTATTCTCGGCGCTACTGAATGTCATTCTAAACAATCATGACTGAAAGTTGAATTCTATTGGCAGTTATGCAAACCGTAGCCGCCTCAAGGGCAGGTCCGAAAACGAGCGATTTCCCCTCACAGCCAGAAAAGTGCGGCATTACTCTAGCTAATTACATTGGAAAATAGACAAGCATCAACCAACGTTACGACAGTCAAATAAGTTAAAATGAGATAAAAAGATAAAGGCGGTTACATTATGAAAAATTTTCACTATTGTGAACACCTATATTGTACACCATTGATGGCAAAGATATCTATATAACACTAGATACTGAATTTACCGTAGAAGGGGTAAAAAAAGTGAAGCCAAAACCGCCATACTGGTCTTTATTGAGCGGGCAAATTTATAAAAATACCATTTTTTGCATTGTTCAAAGTTTAAATAGGAATTGCAATAATTGATTATTGTTATAAAATGTATAATTGCGATGAAATCTGTGAAAATACCCGTTTTTACAGCATTTTCCCTTTCTCCTTCTAGGGTCTTTAACGGGAAGTTTCCATCCGATTGGCTATGCTGTATAGATTTTATTATTGAAAAGTGTTGAAAAGTTAGGTTAACTAGGTCCTTTTTGACATAAGCCTGTCAATGACATTGGCTTCGCCCCCACCACCTAAAAAAAAAAAACCAACAGTAATATTAGTTTGTAATTCTCTATTGTTGAAAACAGATTCTGGACACCCATCAGTATCTTGGTCATGATCGTTGCCATATTTTTTTCAAATAAGGATAGCAGATGAGCACATTTCAAAACCAATGCATCAGACAATGAGCTATTCCCATATCCCATTGAAAAATGTATTTCAGTTTTTTTATTTAGGGAATTACATTTATAGCAAGATAAGTTATTTATTGAAATATAAAACATGCATTTACATAAAAATGCTTTCTTGCACCCCAGGCTAAGGACCACAGTTCTGAAAGTTGAATTTATGCTCGTTTGCATTGTAGCCCTTATATTTGTGAACGCAACCCAAGGTAACTATTGACATTTTGACACATAAGGAAAAGCCCGCGATTTTCAAATATCCGTCAATAATTTCTTCAATTATCAAAAGAATAATTGAAATTCTTCACAAAAAAATAGAATTTATAAGAAAAGAATAGATCAGATTTCCAAAAATAAATAGAAATTATTTACTGCATGTAGTATTTTTTATGATTGTGGGTTATATAACCTCAAACTTGATAACAGTTATCTCTTCCCATTATTATCAATTAAACTTTAAATATGGTAAAGCAAAATCCTGGTTGCGAGTTAGGTAAATTATTAATCAATTCTATGCAATATAGAAAAATATAATTCTCTTTCTCTATTACAGATTTAAATTGGTTAAACCATGTCAATGTAAACTTGCCAGCTATCAATCGTACAGTTGATAATCTAATCAATTCACGACAATTAAAAGATGAATATCGTACAGCATGGTTATTACGTGCTTTAACATGTATTGATTTAACAACATTAAATAGTGACGACACATTAAGCAACATCCAACGATTATGTTGCAAAGCTATACACCCCTTACCGGAGGATTTATTAAATGAATTAGGTTTTGAATATAATCATAATTGTCCGATAAGAACAGCAGCTATCTGTGTATATCCATCAAGAGTTAATGATGTCTATCAAACAGTAGAATTAATGGGAATTAATAAATTGATGAATATAGCTTCAGTTGCTACCGGTTTTCCTAGTGGACAAACACCATTCGAGATACGTATCAAAGAAATTCAATATGCTATCGATAAAGGTGCTAAAGAAATCGATATTGTTATTGATCGTAATTTGGTTCTAACTGGTAAATGGATGGAATTATATCAAGAAATTAAACAAATGAAAGCAATTTGTGGTGAAGAGATTTGTATGAAGACAATTCTAGCTGTTGGTGAACTAGGAACGTTAAACAATGTAATCATCTGTTATCTATTAATTTAATTTATAACTAAAGGTCTTTTATTATTAATTTTACAGGTGTATAAGGCGTCTCTTGTTGCAATGATGGCCGGATCTGATTTTATCAAAACATCAACTGGTAAAGAAAGTTTAAATGCAACATTAATGTTTGGTGTTGTTATGTGTAGAGCTATTAGAGAATTTTATCAAAAAACTGGTCATAAAGTTGGTTTAAAACCAGCTGGTGGTATACGGACAAGTGATGATGCTATATCATGGTTGATACTTGTAAAAGAATTATTAGGTGATCAATGGTTGAATAGTTCATTGTTTCGTATTGGTGCTTCCGGATTATTAAGTGATATCGAATATAATTTATATCAATATGTTACCAAATACTATCCAGCTAAATATGAATTTACAGTTGCATAATAATAAAAATATTTAAAATAAATTGTTGTACTTTATTTTTGATTTAAAATACAGAATCGAGGGTCAAGTAGCAGTACTCTGGAACTCAGGTGCATGAGGTAGCTCCGCTATTAGGCATCCACGTGAGTGTACAACATGTAATAGCTACCAACTAACTTTTTCCTAAAAACTGTAATAAAGTGCAAACATTTCTTTGAGACACCCTGTATCTATGACAAGGAACGGTTTTGGGAAGGCTAAATGTGAAATAAAAGACGAGGATTCAGTAGAAGTACGTGGGGACTTAGCTCAGGTGTCAATGCCTTTCTAATGCTACAATGTTTCTACCTCCACGTATTTGGTAATGACATGTAAGAGCCAGACCTAGGGTAGTGGGCGTCCGTGGCAAGATATAACTTAGCACCTCCATACACCGATTGTATTTTGCATGCATAATCTATACCTCTAAATGTATTATAGGTCTTGTATAGCCCATAATTCTTTGCGCTTCTCAAGTGTCTGCGTCACGCTCGTGGCTCGGGCTTGTCGAAGCTCGGCTAGACTTGACTCGCCACAAGGCTTGGCTCGGAGATGATTTCCTTAGGACACTCTGTATAGGAGTCGTCTAACCTTGGAAAGGCCGTATGGAAAATGAAAATCATTTATTTTTTCGAAACGATTATATGCAGAGACGAGCTTTTTCAGCATCCTGAAAAAGTCGTTCCGTTTAATTTAAACGATAATATATCACACTTACAACTATAATAAAATAATAAAAAAATCACAATTATTGTCGTTTCTCTTTCTTATTACTACTATTATTATTATTATTATTATTGTTGTCTTTATTCGTTTGTTTTGGTTTCGGTCCAGCTACGGCTGTTGCTTGTGGACTGGAAACGGCAACACCCTCTTTACCAGCAAATGCAGTACCACGTGGTGCTGCTGCAGCTACACCACCAGGTCCAGCTATTGCAACAGCACCAGGTTGTGCTTGTGAAACGGTTGGTTGTTCATCTGATTTACTATAAACTGCTGTTATGTCATCTATAATTTAAACGAATATTTTATGGTATTAGAATAACAATAGTTGTTTGTTTTTCTTTTGAATTTCTAAACAATTGAAATGAAATTAACGGTATTTACCTTGAGTGTTGTCAGTTTCTGAATTGTTGTTATCATTGTCGTCATGCTCCCCTGCATCGATGACAACAGCTTCACTATTACCATCATTATTATCACTATTTACCAATCGATATAAATTGTTGAAATCTTCATTATTTTCTTCTAGAAATTGTTGTTGTGGCTGACGATTTTCAGCAAAAATTTCAGGATTCTGATTTAAAAATAGAAAATTTCCAGGATTTTCACGTGATGCAGGCATTTCAGCAAATTTCTGTGGATATGGATAATTCTGTAATGATGGATATAAATGTTCACCATTTAAAATAAAAAAACGTTGTCCTGGTGCTGGATGTAGATTTGCTGGTATACGATCAGCTTCAGCTAATGCATCAACTTCACTATCAACTCTCTTATCAGTATCAAAGGTTTCCAATTTCTCCGGCTTATCTCGTCCTGAAAATAGATACATTATAAAAAAAAACGTATCTCCTGAAAATTATTTCAGTAATACCTTGTTTAGTTTTTAATGGTGGAATTTTTGATGGATTCGTTGGAATCTCTTCAGCATCTTTCTCAATTGGTGGTATATGTGCTGGTTTCGGATAACCAGCAATTAGAAATGGTGGTGATGGTTGTGGTGGTGATGATGGTACAAGAAAATTACCAGGTGGTTGTAATGGTCCTGGTTGTAATAAGAATGATTGTCCCGGTGCTGCCGGTATTGCACCATTACCATGATGGTACAAAACGATTTGCGGCTGTACCCTACCGTTAATAATAGTTTTAATCACAATAATGACATCAATTACCGCTATACAAAAGCGAATAATTATTTATAATTAAACAATTGACAAAAAGAGAAAGGTAAATTGCTGAAAAAATTACAGTTTGTAGTTGCTGAAAATGTGCAAAATTTCATAACAACTCTAATAATTTGAATTAGAATACTGGAATTGGTGATTTTAACGATAGAATAGAACAGTAAACTCACCTGGTTGGCACTATTGGTGGCTTATTATTGGGATAACCGTAGAATTGCGGCTCTAATAACGGAAAATCATAATGGAAATACTGTTGACGTTGAAATTGCGGTGTAAAAAGTAAAGGTCTTTGATTTTCTTCCAATTTCTCATCATTCACTGTGGATGCTGGTAGATGTTGTGGTCTGGCAAGATTTTCATGGAAAAACATTAACAAAATCAATAATAACATGTCTGTAACAGAAAAATAATTAAATTTGTTTATAAAAAAAAAAAAAAATGAAAAAATAATACTTGTTTCAGTAACAAATGGTTAACAGTAAGGACGGATAAATAATAACTTCTTTGGCGGACCAACGACCTTTCTTATACGTGCTCCGGACTCAAACTGGGGAGGGGTCATATCAATGCCAGGCATTACTACACGGGTGTTTAGGTTTTTTTTATTTGTAATACATACGCACACCCACGAAACAATGAAAATGGCTCTTCTATACAGGGTATCAGACGAGTTTGTTGAGATTCTGAAAAAATTTGTTCCACAATTAATGGAGACTTGAACGATGATAGATTAGTTAACCAAATTCCTGAAACAGTTTAATAAATCACGATAATTATGTAGATTTCAACGGTAGGTAAGGAAACAAGATTTCATGAAAACTCTTTTCGGGGACGTTTATTTTTCGACGAAAGCATCCACTGACGAATCGAAATCCAAAATTCCCCTTCAAGAATCTTTTGTATTTGGGACACGCTGTATAACATATGGTTTTGTTTGTTACTAATCCGTTTGACAGGATTGTCACATACTTAGTCGGACAGATTTGGTGGATGAATTTATTAATTTTCTCTTTATATTTTTTGTTTGATTTGTTATTGTCCGGACTGGTAGGTATTTATACAAAAATAGGGTGCGTCCGAATTTCGACTGATTCATCCATAAAAATATTGTCATCCAGATCTTTATCGTTTTCATTCATGGAATGTTGCACAATTTCTTGCACAGATATAACAATGACAATTGTTATCATTAAATTATTATTAAAATCGAAAAAACTACTTTCCAATTGTTATTTTTATTATCAGAATTTCACTTTCAATATAATAAAGTGGTTTTCTTTGAATGATTGAAGAAATCTTATTTTTTAAATTGTGGATTGAAGTCATCGGTACTTTATAGAAACATTGACCTTGTTGATAATCTTCTAAAGAATACAAAATCATGATGTTTATTATTCTATCGATGTGTCTTCTATACGATTCAGTTTAATTTTTTTTTCTAATCTAATCTAAGTATCTTTATTTATTAAACCACTTTGTTTAGTGACAATGTTTGCATGTAATTTTGTTGTAATTTATTAGAAATATGTGTATTTATTCAGGAAATAGTAGTAAAATACATAATTTATGAGAAAAACCATTATAAGAAACATAAGAAAGATGAAATGATAGCAATATTGCAATTTATCTATGGAGATTTCAACGATCAGTCACGAACGAAACCCGCCTGTAAAATCTACATATCTCCATCAATATAATTACAGTTATACCAATTTACGGTTATTTTAAACTAGATGTTAGTATCAAAGAATGATTTCCTTAGTTCAAGGTGAATTATAGTGTTGTTGGTAGAATTAATGCAATCATCTTGAAAATAATTTATATTTTATTTCAGTTTAAAAAAATCAAATTTGATGGTATTTATTGATGATTTTATTCAAATATTCACTGGTACTATCAGTTTTAGTTGATTGATTCGATGAATTATAACGTTTCGGTTTGGTTGTACCACCAATTAAGCCTTCAACATATATAGGAATCAGTGCTTGATCCGGACTAACACCCGCAATTGCAGTACCAACAGGGCGGGCTATCGCCAAACCACCAGGACCTACGACAGCTGTTGCTATCGGTTTACTGGCAGCAACGCCGCCATCACCTGAAATTATTCCAAACAAAAAAAAAATATAAATATTTTGTTTATAAAAGTTTTTGCAAATCTACCTGCAACGGCTAATCCGACAGGTTTCGCTTCAGCTACAGACGCATCATCCGGTGGTAGACCTATAGCAATCGTATCACCTTCATTCTCCTCATCATCCTCTTCTTCTTCTTGTTCTTCTTTATTGCCTTTCTTCCTTTTTTTCTTCTCCTCTTCCTCTTTACGACGTCTATTAGCTTCCTCTTCTTCTTCTTTTTGTTTCTTCTTGTTTTTATCTTTTTGTGATGATTTTTTACGTTCAAACCATTCACTTAAACCTTCACGATTCTCTGTATTATAATTCAGATAATCAGGATCGTAATGTTTCGATAAATTCTGTGCTGAATCGTTTAGAATTTCTAGATTTTTTTCATAAATCTCCTCTTCATTTGGATTCAAACGACCGGATTGTTTGATTTTTTCTTGTAATTTGATGATATTCGATGCTGTTTTATGAATATTATGTAGATCACGATCTGTATTTTTCAATGTTGATTGTTGTTTTTCAGATATTTCCATTCTTGCTTCTTTATCGAAATCATCAGGTGTTTTGATGATTGTTGTGATCACTGTACCGTTTGGACTTTCAGTAATTTGTAATGATTGGCCACGTAAACCACCATAGTATGGTAGTAGTGTGATTTTAGGATAATTACTGAAACAATAATTTGTTGATTTTAATAAAATAGAAACACCTTCGTGGAGACTTTAACGGTAGGTCAAGACATGAAATTCACTGAAATCTATTAATTATGTATTCATAGACATTAAAGAACGTTAACTAGGCAGTTGTATGTTTATTGAATCGTAAAATAATTACGTAATCAAAACTGATTATACAAGGATATTTATTATTATTAATATTATTATTATTGCTAAAAATTTACAAAATTCAGGTACATTCATTACACTGTGTTTTTTTTCAGATAACTAGTCTTCATAAAATATTTCCAAGTCACTTTGGGCATGTGCAATTCCACCAGGACCGGCAATAGCGAAAGCTTCCGGTTCGAACAACACTTTCGCATTTTGTCCCTTCCTCAAGATTGCCTTTGATAAAGGATTCGATATAGCTCTACCATAACTGCCAGCTATAGCCCTTGCGATCGGTCTCAATATTAAAGTTGTCATTAAATCTTTGTTAAAGTGATTCGGCCCATCTACCGGTATTTGGAATATTTGCAAGTTGTTTTGTTGTTTTTGTGAAAACCATCGTAATGGACTGCCTTGTTGTCCAGTAAATATTAATCTAAAGAAATTCCAACAGATTAGATTAAATAAAAGTAAATAAAATATCTTATATAGTCCTAAAATCGTGGAGACTTCAACGGTAGATTAAGACACAAAATTAACTGTAAAATTTGATATAAAAAAAAGATTTATTTACAATTTAAATTATTTACAAAAATCAACCTCGATTATAATAAATAACAGGACCAACAGCTACAACTTTACCAAATCTAGGCGGCCGTCCTGGTCGTTTTTTTCTCTTATCATCATCATCATCATCATTATCACCATCAGTTGCGGTACTATTACTATTGATAAGATCGTTTAAATCAAAATTAGGTTCAACGGCAATAACTTTCGAACCAGAACCGGCTATAGCTAAACTATTCGGTTGTGTGTAAGCGAAACCGTTTGGTCCAACAATTGCTGTACCACCACTACCGGCTGTTGCTATACCACCAGGTCCTGCTATAGCTACACCACCTTTTCTAACTTTAATTTTACTTATAAATATACCACTACCGGTGTTATCTTTACTGAATAGTTTTTTATTGCCTTCATTTGTTAATTGAAGATTTTCAGCTTTTTCTTCTTCAATATCACCATCATCTTCAGATAGATTTGGTGATTTGTTTTGATCATCATGATGATTACGATTAAGTTGTTCTTTTTTTATTTCTAATGATTGTATTAAAGGATAATTTAGCGGTCTTGTTCCTGGATTTGATGAATTTAAAATTAGTGTTTTACGAATTTCTTCAACTTTTTCAGGTGATAACTGCTTGGATGTTTGTACGTTATCAGCAATATTTGTTGACTGTTCAGTGAATTGTTTCGGTTCACGATTCAGATTTTCAGTATCTTCAGTTGTTATTCCAACAGTCTTTTTTGATGGTTTTGTATTGCAAACACCTTGACCAGCTTGTGGACCGTATTCAATCCAACTTGTAATAGCGTTCACCGCCTGTACTAGAGGATCTTTGATAACAATTGGAAAATATTGCGCAAACGGCCATTGCCATTGTTGGCGTTGTTGTAAATTTTGATAAGCATAAGGATAATAACCTTCTACGATATTTCTGACGTTATCAACGGTTCTTTCAGCTTGTCGATAATTTTCAGGATAATTCGGGTAATTTTGATAGAATTGTAACGGTATCATTGGCGATAAAATCATTTGTTGATGGACAATTTTACGTTTAATCAATTGTTCTTCAGCATTTTCAGTTTGTTGATTTGCTACACGTGGATATTCTTCAATATTCGATTTAAAATCTTGTCCTGTACGATAATGTCCGTAATTGAATATCGGTAGTTTGTTGGTATTTTTCAGATTTTGTTGACGATTAACTTCATCAATTTTCCTCAAAATTTCCCTTGTATTCTCTTCAATTTCTCGATTTGCTGGTGTTTTAAGTTGTCGAGAATTTAACGGAATTTCCACAACTTCATGTTTCTGAATCCTAAAATAAGCGGAATTATTAGATTTTCAACAAGACCATCGGTAAAGCACAATTAATTTGTTAATATGGAATTTTGAAAAATATTAGTTAACAAAAAACACTTACCAACATTTAAAAATAAAAATAAAATAAAAACAACTACACAAACACTAACACTACGTGTTTTCAACAATAAAAAAGATTAATGTCTACGTGCGTACTGTACACGTGATTATTAATTTTTTACACACGAATTAGTAGATAGTGGTGATAAAAGATAAGAGACTTACTCAACGTCTGTATTCGGTTGTCCAGATGAAGTTGATGAAATTGTTGTTGTTTGCGGCCTACTATTAACCGTTACCAGAACTGATATCTAAAAGAAGATTGTTATTGTGAAAATTTCCTATAATGAAGAATTTTCTGAAAACTTACAAAAAATATCAACAACATGATGATAATCACTTGATCATTTGTTGAAAACTGTCTGTACTAATATTTAGAACGTTCAGCCTTTTTAAAACTAACGGAAACTAGTATTGTGTTCAGTCGTTTGTTGAATACTAATAGAAAACTTGCTGTGTTATCTATATTTATTTCCTTATATGTTGTTTTAAACAATATAAGAAGACGAAGAACAACAAAATGAATACAAGAAGGGGCAGATAACGTTAGATTAACATCATAATTCTTCATAAATAATAAATCGGTCCAATTGGTAATCACAGATGATACATCCAGTTTTATAGATGTTAATCTAAGCCATATAACAACAAATTTGGGATTGTTTATTGCATTTTTTTGGGAAATTGTCCAACCGGTCGCATACGTAAATTGTAAACTTTGAACTGGTCGCATTTTGACAAAAAAAAACGGACATTTATTTGTCTTCAACAAAAAATCCGTTATATTTCACTAGAAAATCGTCTATTTTTGGAACATCACCTTTTAGAAATAAGAAGAAACTCGAATTTTTACCCTGAAGGGTTTCTAGTTCATGTAGGTAGAAGTTACCTAATTTTTAATTACGATCGGTTCAATTATCATTATCAGAGAGAAATGAAGAATTCAAGGTGTTATAGCAAAAGTTCATCGACCATTCTGTTGCAATGTCAAGGTTCTATTAGAAGGTAAACAGCATCTCAAACTGCAAATGCAGTTGGAATTATCTCACTAATTCTCTATAGTTTTATCGTTATTGTTATGCTGGGTTTGTTTTCGATTTATTTCAACGAAAAAGTCAATTTCTATTAAAATTCCCCATAATTTCTCGGAGATTTCGATGCTAGATCAAGATACAAAACTTGCTGAAATATTTCAGTTTTTTCCACATTTTTGCTTGTAATTTTACAGTTAATATTGTTGTATATACTGTTCATTTTGATTGTTATTACTTTTGGAAATTGCTGCATCATTTTTAACGGTCCACGTTTTTTATCAGCGTTAAAGATGAAAATCTGACAATTTTGGATAACAAAACAACAAATCTAGGTCTTTTTATGATTGAAATTCTTGTTTGTCACCAATGTTGTAATGGTTCTATTATACAAATAAATGTCTGGACTTTCATTGTTACAGTTAAAACCATGTAAAGAATATCTAATGATTGTTATCTTTATACTTAACGAAAATCGACCTAAATTTGTATTCAATATAAGTAATTTTAATTATGGTCAAAATACAGTGAAATTACGTAGTCGAACAGTAGTGGAGTATTCTTTTCAAATAAATCTAAATAAAAGTGAAAAAATACCAACCAGTTTGTGCCTTCAGCGGGTAATAATTCCACCAAAGTTCGGACAAGTTTTACGCACCTAATTTTCCTATAATTCAGTCCTACTGAAGGAATTTTTGCTAATTTCAAGTGTTTTTAGGATAATTTGAAAATTGTTGGTGGTTTATTTTAATGATGCAATCATTAGAATTTGCTATAAAATCAACTTTGGTGGAATCGGTTGGAAATCTTCCAGAGTATCAGTTGCTGCTACAGCAAAAATGCATTGTTGTTTTAAAGCAACTTTGTTTTTATTGTCTATTCTATAAATTACTGATTTTGATTTCCATTTAAAGATATTACAGCAGGTCTTGCTATAAAAGTCGTTGCAGTTACATAGGACAAGTTTAGTGCCTGTTTGTCTAACCAACCAACAACCATGTTTTTTGTAAGTAATTCGTTAAATTTCTCTTCCAAGTTTCACTAATCTAGTACACTACAGGTTTTCATATTGTTATCATTATCGTCAATTTTCGCTTTAAATGAAGCTGCAACAATTCCTGTACTTCCCCAAAAAGATTCTTCATCACCACCACTACAAGAAAATAGCCATCAGATTCATGTTGAACCCATACATCTACCACCGTTAGTCAATCAATTCTTATTGCAAAAAGAAGATGAGAAATATTTTGGAAAAGATCAATTATTACCAATTGAACCACAAATCAATCAAGCACAAATACAATTACCGATAGCCACAGTACCGGCAATACTACCAACCTATCAATATGGTATCACGTATCCTGTAGGCATTAATTATCCTTACAATTTGATTGTTGCGCCTTGATGATTTTTATATAGAAGGGTTTAATTGTTATTAAAACGGGAAGGTTTGGGTAATTTTTGGTGAGGAATAAAGATAGTTTTTAATTTATAATTCTAGTTTTATTTTGCATTTTCAACAACCCTCGTATTTTTTGTTTGGTGAGCTAACAGCTAGTGATTAGGCAACCAATTATACGCCAATGGAGGCTGCTTTTTTGAGATTTGGAAATCTTCATAATTAATTTGGAAATAATTCAAATAATTGCACAATTCTTTGTTTACTGATTGGAAAAACCAAATCTATTTGTTTCAAAGATCCTAATTATTGGTGTAATTATCGATAATCTTTAATTATTGTGTAATCCAATTAAATCCGATAATTGTTAATTAGAAAACTGCTTAATTAAATTAACTGACATTAATTCAACGTTGAATTTGAATATTATCCAACTCTATCAAGTGAAAGTGTTTGTATTTATAGAAGAGTAAAGCTTCCCCAACGATCAATTCGAAAGCGTACATCCTATCCGTTTATTTCTCCAACGAACAAAAAAATATAAAAAAAAAATTAACAACAAATTGCAACAAAATTTGTGCATTGTGCAATCACCAAAAACACTATAAAGCACTCCTCTTGTGCTCATTTCAATTCCAACAATCAACCATAAAACATTAGAGATCAAACTATCAGCAAAAATGTTGAAGAATCTTTCGATTTTTTTGGTTTTGTTTGTAATTACCGTTGTGAATGCTGAAAATACTGTAAGTTTATTGGAAAATTTTTCAATTTTTTTGATAGAAAATTTTGTGGTTGTTTTTTTAGACAAATGGTAAGTGCGATATTCCACCCAGTGCTCCTAAGAAGATCGAAGACGTTATCAATCAATGCCAGGATGAGATCAAATTAGCAATTCTATCAGGTGAGATTTTCACTTTCTTTCCGTTGTTTTACAAATACAATTAAATTAAACATTAGATAATTAAAGTGTTAATGATTTTCCGAAAAGTTTCTATTTTTCTATAGTTTGCTTAATTATAAATTAATAAGGTTGCACAACTGTTGTATCTATTAATGTCGAAATCTTCATTCAAAACCGGTCATTGCAAACGTTTCACTTTGATCCTAATTAGTTAAAAAACGACAATTAAAAATAAAATAAAAAATTAACAAACGGAAATTCTATTTTTCTCTATTTCACACATTAATTAATTCTGTTCATATAACGTTTGATTTGTGTACAATAGGTTGGAGATTTCAATGATAGATCACAATACAAATTTGCCTGAAATTTTTGTTTTATTGTTGTTTTTAGAAGCTTTGGAGGCCTTGAATCTGCAAGAACACAGCAAAGGTCGTGCTAAACGCGATGCTTTCTCAGAGGATGAACGCCGAATTGCTGGGGTAATTTATTTTAATTGTTTTTGGAATTATTGAAAATTTCCTGGTGTTATCATGATGACCTGCTTTCTAAATTGTTTTTTTTTTAAAAAAAGGAACTGGTTATTTGATAGTGCCCGTATTCAGTATAATTTCGATTTCATTTTTTTTATCGGTCAAAAATGTTAACTCTTCCATTGACCTTCACGTTCTCTCTAATTAAACATTTCTTTTTTGTTGTTGTTATTGTTGCAGTGTCTCTTGCAATGTGTCTACCGTAAAATGAAGGCTGTAAGTAATAATAATAATAATAACAAATACTTATTTAGTGTTATATAATTATTAATAAAGAGGGAAAACTGGAAAGAAAGTTTCCATAATTTATAGTTTTTTTTTTATAGAAAATTTGATTAAATACTACTTATGTTTTATATGAATGAATTACAGGTCAATAGTGCAGGTTTTCCAACAGTTGAAGGACTTGTTGCTTTATATACAGAAGGTGTAACACAAAAACAATATGTTTTAGCAACATTACAAGCTGTGAATACATGTTTATCACAAGCACAAAAGAAACATATTACCACACCACAATCTATTGAAGGTAACAACAATATCCTATAAATAATAATTTTGCGTAATGTTGTTAATTGTTTGATTCCCTCTCATTCATTCATTATGTTAATTACAATTGTTGTTTTTTTGTTTGTCAACAGAGAATGGGAAGACTTGCGATATTGCATATGATGTATTTGATTGTGTTTCTGAAAAAATTGAAGAATACTGTGGACAAACCCCTTAAATTTCAAGTTTCTTCAGTACAATTATTATTTCGTAGGACTAGTCATGCTATTATTTTCTTCTTATATTTTTATATTTATTGTAAATAACAAGAATGGTTGCAAATAAAGTTTGGAAAAACGTATTGTACCTTCATTTTAATCTAACTTTAAATTTGAAAGAATTTCACGTAATAAAGTACCTAATTCGGGCGAAGATTGAGAAATCCAGGTAATTCGGACCGGGCTAAAATTTCGTACCGATCCCTTGCATTTTGTGTAACCAAGAAGAGACCTGCCATATTTCCACGTTGTTGATAAATGTTCCTTTGGTTCTCTACAAATGGGAAATCCTGAATACTGATAACTGAATATACTTGATCCGCCAAGTCTCTGTATATGATATCCAATCGTTGATGTTAACACCGTTTGAGATGGTTAACCCAAAATATTTATAAATTCGAAGGGTTTCTTGTTCACTTTTCTGATTAACTTTAAACAATTTTCTAGGAATAATTAGGCGAGGGCGCAAAATATTGCGGGTAGAAATTTTAGGGTTGTAGATTGTAGACATACAAAATGAAAAGTGAGCGGTTCTTATAAGTTGCAACAAGAATGGGCATAGATTGACTCGTTCTACACACTCTACCACTAACGACAAGATGCAGCAAGCTAGGTCTTGGCAAGGTAGAGTCTTCTCTTTGAACATCAGTCATGGTTCTAACTATCAAATCATCCACGGCGACGTGTGGAAGTGGTGCGAAAGTGGCTTCCCTATCAATCGATACCCCTTTTCTTGGAAGAGCTTGTGAAACGCTGGACCAAGTGTCTTGTGAAGAGACAGGGCAGATCTCCTGGTTTGATTCGCGATTTCTACGACAACTTATAAACAATTTGACATAAATCATAAATTGAGAGTGTTTGTGAAAATCTGCAAAATTCAAAAAATGGATGAAACAAATCCTGAAAATGTACAAAATTTAAATGAAACTGAAACTGAAAAGGTTCGTAATATTGCTTGGATTATTTCCCATTATTAAATTTATTTTAAAACATCATTTCTAACATAGATAGAAACGTCTGATCAAATTACAAATCTAGACGAACAACAATCATTAACAGGAGATCAATTACAACAAAGTCTATCTGAAATTGAACAACAATCGAATCATGAGTAAGCATTATCTTCTTGTAAGTAGGTATATAAAAATAAATAAATAAATTCATTTTGGAAATTTTCAGGATTGAAGGTGCTATAGAACAATATCTCGTTGATGGAAATGAACATTCAGTAAATGAAGTTGATGGTTTTGAAGGATTACCAGAAGCTGAAGAAAGTGGCGAATTAGACTATACGGCCGATGAAGAAGAAAGCCAAAAGGTGCGTGTTTCAAGATTAAAAATAATTTCATTATAACCATGCATAAGAGAGACAGTATAAAGGCCTATATACACACTCCGGAAATGCTGTGAGGAAAAACTGTACACTTCTGGCCATTTCCTGAAAACCCCCTTAGTCATACACGATCCGGAAATCGTTTGAGGAAAAACTGAAAATTTCTCAACTTGCACCATCAGCGGTAAGCGATGGACGTGACGTATGATATTTTGGCTCTTGTCAGGTATATAAAGGAAAGTAAGTTAATTTGGAACAGCCAAGGAAAACAAGAGAACTAACAATTAAATACGCCTATAAAATTAATTACGCGAAGCAACCAAAACGAAAACGATCGTTATTCTAAACAGCCTTTCATCTAATTCTGTGATCCCCAGAAATTAGAAGGAAATCAATTGTTCTTAAGAAAAATCTCTGGCATAAATTTACCGTGGAAATGCACAAGATCTATTCATTTAACATTCGGGGTTGTACACTTTACACTTACATCAAAAATAACTAGTGCAGGGGATAAGTACGATAAGTTCCCAATTATCTACTGTTCTCAAGTACCCAACTTTACCCTATTGGCAAAACAGTGCAGTCTTAGAGCTCGCAAACAAAATCGTGTCAGAAAAATACGGTCTATAGAGTGGCTACAGAAAAGGGCACAGTTTTATCTTTGGATGCTCAAATGTTTCTAAAATATTAATTAATTACAAGATTTGCGGAGTGTATATGGGGGCCTTTATGAACGTTGTCCAGCCTCAAGCATTTATTTTGGCGTTATCGTTTATTCAAAGCGTCCTATACAGTTGTGTACTCTATAATTGTTAATTAATTATAAGTATAAATGCTGAAGTATGAAAATTTCAGGAGACTGTTCGTTTCAACAGCCAACAATCAATAATAACTGTTGAACAATTTGAACTTAAACGAAAACAAGATGAAATACTATCATTAAATGAAAAAATCGAAACATTACAAATATCATTACAAAATTGTGAGAAACGACATGAACAACGTTTAAATGAAATAAAATTATTAAAAATTAAAAATGAAGGTTTACTTCATATGAAAAATAAAACAATAAAAGGTTCAGATGTTTTAAAACGTGAAATTTCCTTATTAAAAGGTGAATTAATAAAGTCACGTTTAAAATGTCGTGCATTAGAAGAAGAATTACAAAATCCAATGAATATACATCATTTGAGGAAATTGGAATCTTCAGATCCGGACAAATTAGATTTATTACAGAAAATCAAACTATTACAAGAGTAAGTTGTTTTGCTTTTTATAAATACACTACATTATTATCACATTATAACATAAGAAATCAGATCTATATTTATTTGTTTATAGTCGTCTTCTTAGACAATGTACTGAAGCTGTTGAAAGAGAAACATGTCTTAAGCAAATTAAAGAATTAAATTTGAAATTACAGCAAACAATAGAAAAACAAACATCACCAACACTTCAACAAGAGTTGAACAGTGCAAAAAGAACGATCCGAGAACATGAAGATCATATAAAGGCAAGTTATCTATTTCATCCTTCTTCCTTCTGATGCATTTTAAAATTTTTCTTCCCACAATTAATCTTGAAACTTGAGATATATTTAGAGCAACTGATTAAGAGTAGAGCAACTGATCTGTTGCAATAGTGGAAAGCCGGTAGATTTTATCTATTTTATCATATTTCTAGTGTTTGATAGCTGAATTGAGTATGGTCGAAAAGAAAGCCGAACAATATCAAATTGATGTTCAACGTATTACTGAAGAATTGCATGATTTTAAAAAGAAATATTTCACCTTGAAAAAGAACATTAAATGCACTTGCAGAAGACTATAAAAGAATTTTATACGAGATCTAAATAGAAATTTTCAGAGATAAAAGTATTTTTTGTGTCATTTTTTTAATTTCTTGAATGTCTGCTTCTTCTATTGGAGAATCCTCTTCCGGTACTATATTAAAATCAGAGACTGACTGTCTAGGTTCGACATTGATTTTCTTTTTTGGTTTGATAGTTTGGATAGTTTTTCGATTATTTCTACCTAAAACCTCACTTAACACCATCTTAAGATCAACAGAAATGATTGCAGTTGCTGCAAAGCCAGATTTTATATTATGCTAGACAAGAAACTTAGCTTCAATATCTCTGATAACTTTTGAACAGGTGTGGAAAGGTAGCTTTAGGGACAGTGCCTTTATGTTTCAATTTCCAGTTAGTTGAAATCTCTCTGCATGGTCGCTTTATAGGTCTGAATACGGCCACATTTAAGGGTTGGCACAGAGAAGTGCTGTTTTTATATGTGCATTGATATATGTAGCTAATTAAATTATCACCAATAA
Organism: Lydus trimaculatus; assembly: GCA_037414755.1. Lineage (NCBI taxonomy): Eukaryota > Metazoa > Arthropoda > Insecta > Coleoptera > Meloidae > Lydus > Lydus trimaculatus. Next base: position 2,895 of record JAZBGY010001136.1, on the reverse strand, counting down.
GCACTTTAATCCATTTTTTTTTCGTTTTAAGAAAGGCAGTGCTGCATTATCAAACCAATCCTCGTAAAGTGCCAGTTTTAGAATGTCCGTTAGTAGTTCGTTATCTGTAAGATTTCATCCAGTATTTGATTTTCACAAACAACGACCAACTACTCAGTAACTATGCATACCTCGATCAGGGCAGACAATACGTAAAGGCCCAGACGTTCAGGAGGCCTAATAAAACAGGGGGGTCCTAGAATATTTTTGCGTAAGGGTCCAAAATTCCTAGTTACGCTACTGCAACTACTGAATCTGAAGTTTTCAACGAGCGGTAAAAAGGTAATAAAGTTATTGTGTTGTATGTAGTCCGGTTGTTCGGTAGTTATTTTTGCTAGATAAACAAAGTTTTACTTTTATTATTGAAAACTGTGTAATGGACCTTAACAATGACAATTTGAAGAAGAAATGCTTTGTATAATTCTTTACACAACAGAGGTCAGAGGTAACTCTTGACCACTGTTTTGCATATTTAGCGGTCTAAAAGTTGGTTAAGATGTAATGAAGACGATACAGATTGACTGAACCGCCAAAAATAGTTTATTATACGCCCGTCAGATGACGCATTGTTCTTGAATACGATATTTGAGTTGGGTTGCCAGATTGGGCGGTTTATCACCGATTCGTCTATAAAATATTTTTTTTGTGATAAAAAGGTGATTTTTTTTTGCGTCTGTGAAATTTTGACTTATTATATTTATGAAGCATGATTATATTACTCACATCTAACATTGCAAACCCAAGGTATGTATTAAAGCTGCAATTTTTCACACAATTAGAGCCTAAATGGATGCTGTTTTACACACACTAACTAATAGTAAAAGCTGACTGTAGCCCTAATAGATGCGGTGTTACTATTCAAAGACATCTATATGTGTGTGTGTGTTATTCAAATATTTTTGCTCCCATTATTATTGAGCTATTTTTGATCTATACAGTTTGAGACTGTCGTTCTAGAAATATAGAAGAAACTATACAAACCGGGACTGTCTTATAGCCTATGTTTGAGTGGAAAAGAGATAGCTGGTAGAATGTTTGTAAAATTACGTACCCTCAAGACTATCCTATATTTCTAGAAGAAGTGTTTGTTTCAACCTGTATATCGAATAAATGATGAGATTTCCTCAGTAGAAATTTGACAACCTTGCATTCGACAATTTCTTAGGTAATTTAGTTATTGGGGTTGGTAACATTGATTAATGAAGGATTAATGGCGTCATTTTTGTGTGAAAATGACAGTTGTGGTTTTCTAGAAATTTCATTAAAAAAATAAATAAAACAACGAGGAATTATTCTTGTTATATTTATTGTGTGTTCTAAATCAGATAATACACGTTCCTTTTTTTGTATTTATTGTAATTTCCCCAATATGTCCACAAAAAACAATATTAGTGTTGATGCCCGACAAGAATTAGCAGAATTAGTGAAACGTAAAGCTGAAATAGGGGTAGGCAATTTTAAATATATTGATTTTATAAACGATATAGAAATGAAATTGAATTTTGTTAATATTTCAGGAAACTTTAGCAAATTTAGAACGTCAAATTTATGCATTCGAAGGTTCATATTTAGAAGATACACAATTATATGGTAATATAATAAGAGGATGGGATCGTTATCTATCCAGTAATAAAACAACAAATTCAAAAGCCGATAAACGTAATCGTAAATTTAAAGAAGCTGAACGATTATTTTCAAAATCATCTATAACATCGATGGCGGTAAATTTGAATTTTATTGGACAAACAATTGTAAAAGTATAGAAAAATCTAAATTATATCTTATTTTATAGGCTGTAAGTGGTATTGTGGATCAAAATCCAGAAAAAAGTAAGACAACACATCAGGCTTATGATAACAATAATTAATTATTTTAAAATATAGACGATTTTGTTGATTTTCCACAAAATTCTCCATATTATTGCACGTGTATTACATATACCTATTTAAATTATTAATGTTTCATATTAGAAAAACAAACAAACTACAAAACTATTCCTTCGTGCATGTCTAAATCTGCTTAGTAATTTTTGATTTAGCTGTTTTAGTAATTTAGTAGAAAATACCTCAACAGAAAAATTTACAATTGAATCGGGTGTTGTGTAAAAATTCCAGTTTTTCTGTCCAGGTATTAATTGATTTCCATATTAATTAACTATCTACGAAATGCATTTTCTTTTTTTTTCCAATTATCAAAAAAAATAAATAGTGGAACAACAACAACATCATCATCAACATAGTGATACAGAATCACAAACAAATGAAGATTCAAGTGATACAAATATTGGTGCACCACCACCAACAACAACAACAACAATCCATACAGAAACAGGTATTAAAACAGCTGGTAAACAATCAGTGAATTCATTTGCTACATCAAATGGTAATAGTAGTAGTGGTAATTTGATAACACAAAATGGTTTAGATCATCATCGTTCTAGTCCGGCACGTGATAATAATTCATCAGCAAAACAAAAGAGTTTTAATGTACAGAATAGTGCAAAGAAAAATAATAATAATAATAGTAATAAAAAAGCACGTCATCGATGATAAAACAAAATTAAAATAAATAGACAATTCTGTGATATTTTTAGTGTTTGGTGTTTGTTCGATTAATACCTGGAGATTTAAATGTTTAAAAGGCGAATTTATTAGTGTTAAAAATCTGTTTTTTTTTTACTTCAAAAATTCTAAATGCTCAAAATACTGACAATAAACTCCTATCTACGGTGAACAATCTAAATAATATCTACAATATAAAATAACAAATATATTATCATAGGTTTTTTCTTGTTTAAAAAAATATTTGTAAGCTTCTTCTTGTGTTAAGTACCGAAACAATTTAAGTGACAAATAT
>JAZBGY010001135.1:2013-28623 GCA_037414755.1 Lydus trimaculatus | reverse complement strand
TTAATATGTCTGGTTGGCAGCAATTTTGACAAAATTTATCATTAGAATCGTGGATATGGTATATCTATATTATCTATGTGCCTGGTTTGAGCATCAATTTGTGTGAATAATTTATGAACGCAGCCCAAACCAATCAAACATAACCTCAAAATTTCGACTAAAATTATTCTAACCTAACAAAATTATCTTTTTAACAAAAATAGATATTGTTTATACATTGAAAATGTAGATAACTTTATTCTTTTATCTTAATTATTGGGGAACTTTGTTATTTTTAGTACAGTAGAACCGGTTTTTTATCAAATTATTACGTGCAATTGGCGACAGGTTTTAATCGACCTTGATTTGTCGTTTACATTGTTATCTATTGTTAATAATAATTTTTATCAGAAAGACACAGAGTAACATTGAAAAATGGATATTGTAAAATATCCTTTAAATACTATCCGTACAACAATAAATTCTTCATTAAATACGAAAGAACCATGGCAAATTGTCACTCTAACAACATTTACAGTTTTATCAATTGTATGGGTGTATGATTTTATTAATCAAGATGAAGGTATCATTTTTAACAATCAACTATAATAATAATAATAATAATAATAACGTACTAATAAATTGATTTTGTAAGATCTTGTGGAGCGTGGTAAGAAGATGGTATTTCGTTTGATTAAACGCATCCCAAGTGTTCGAAAGAAAATCGATGAAGAAATGAAAAATGTCTCAGAAACTTTTGAGAAAGATGTAAAAGAGAAGACGAAACATTTAGAATTTGTAACAAAACTACCACCGAATGGTCTGGAATCAAAAAAACTATCACACTTGATTGATCAAAATTTAAATTTAGGTAAAACAAAGTTTTATTAATTGAAAAAAAAACAAAATTACATAAAAAACACATTTTTTTTCCTAGGTGAATATAATTGGAAAAATGGTTACGTCTCTGGAACAGTTTATTATTTCAATCCGGATTTAATTTCAACAATCACCGATGTTTATGGTAAAACATCATATACAAATCCATTACATCCAGATGTATTCCCTGGCATATGTAAAATGGAAGCTGAAGTTGTACGAATGGCTGCTGATCTATTTCATGGTGATGGAAATACTTGTGGAACAGTTTGTTGTTATTAGTTTGATAATTTCCAAAAAAAAAACTCAACAAATCTCTTATTGTTTTTAGATGACTAGCGGTGGAACTGAATCAATTCTAATGGCATGTAAAGCATATCGTGATTATGGACGTGATGTGAAAAATATTAAACATCCAGAAATTGTAGTACCTAAAACGGCACATTCAGCATTCGATAAAGCGGCACAATTTTTAAATTTACGCGTCCGATCAATACCTGTCGATTTAGATACAAGAAAAGTTAATATAAATGCTATGAAACGTGCCATTAGTTCTAATACAATTTTGGTAAGACATCTATTGTGTTTTTCTGGAAGAATTGTGCAAATACATGTAGTGGCCCGGGTGCTGAACTATACAGCAATATTATCAGATATAGGCTAATAGGGAAGAACTAGCATTACCCTACCGTCTCACGATCTCATTTATTTAAGAGCCATAATTCTGGTTAATGCTTAAGTTAGGCATTCACAATGTTAACACCGGGAGAAAACCCAAGGCTAGTTGGATTCAAGGTAGGAGCGTAAGTGGTGCACGCATCCAACTTTAATCTTACAATTTAGATCTGGTAATATTGTTGTATGGGCTGTAGTTCGTTATTTGTGGCCGGAAAAAAGAAAAGGACACCTTTGGGAGATGTGGGAAACGGCTTGTTGCTTGGAAAGAAAGCCTGGAATTTTTTTTTTTGAAAAGATAAGAAAAAGTAAAAACCGCCACCCCCATGGATAAATAAATAGATGCTAGTGACACGACTGTATTTACTAGAAAACAGTTGATATTATTATCATTTTCTCTTTTGGTTCACAAATAACAGAATTGCAAGGTATAGGCTAAAATTAAATGAACAGCCGTTTAGACACGAGGACTTTGTGGTGTGAAGACATTAAGATGCCGTGGACACTTGGGCGCAATTATTCAAATCTTTGAGTTGGTCCCAAAAAACTCATTTTAAATTCATGCTTCGCCTAAAATTGATCTCAAAACCTCCAAAAATCAACAAACCTCTATACTGACATTTTGTAAAACGTAAGCCATGCCGGAAATGTTTTTTTCCCCTAAAAAGCCGCTATACAATTCTTTTACCCTCAAATTCAAGGGACAACTACTAAGTGCTCTGTAATGTCTTCGCGCTCGAGTGGCCGCGGCTCAATGACCCCCGCCTTAGTGGCCTAGACCGGAAACAGCCTATGGGATCCTATCGTTACATTGCCGCACCCTCATTTGCATGGTTCTATTATTTTTTTTTTTCATTTTAAATATGATTCATGAGTAATAATTGGTAATAGTTGGTAGGTTCAGCACCGAATTTCCCATATGGTACAATTGATGATATAGAAGCCATCTCTAATCTTGGTATAAAATATAATATTCCAGTACATGTAGATTCATGTCTTGGTGGTTTTTTGACTGTATTTATGGAAGATGCTGGTTATCCAGTACCACCATGTGATTTTCGTTTACCTGGTGTTACAAGTATTTCAGCTGATACACATAAATATGGTTTCTCACCAAAAGGTTCATCAGTTATTCTTTATAGAAAACAAAAGTACATATATACACAAACTAGTCGATTATTATACGTAGGGTAATTTGAAAAATATGCAGCCTAACAGAGAAATGACCATAAAATTTCAAACAGTTCCTCATAAGCATTATCTGTTCCAATATTGGATATTGTTTTACACCAGGAGAAGTTTTGAATGAGATGAATTAGGGCCGTCCTAACAGCTGAGCGCTCTGGTCACATATATTAGACACTAATTCAGCATTTTACTTGATTCGCATTTGGAGGAATGGCGCCCCTGGATTTACCCCAGTCAGTCCATAGAGTTAAAGGAAGCCTGCTTATTATACAACTGCAAAGGAGTAAACAGCTAAATTTAAATGGAGTCGTGTAAGTGGTCGTCCAAAAACTGCAACGACAGGAAAAACCATCCACAAAATGCACAATACTACCTTATTATGGGTGTTTCAAACGAACTGAAGAGCTCTCGACTCCGTTTACTAACAACTAATCAAGAAACCAATTCCAGTGTAAACTTCCCAAGATTAGAAAGGGAGACAACTGGCTGTATACAGCGATGACACAATACTCTATAATCCAAACAACAATCAAAACTGGAACATGGTGATTCTCCACTACCATAAAAAGCATAATCAATTCTATCCGTTACAAAAGCTGTAGCTTCAATTTTTGGTATGTTAAAGGAAGCATCCTGCATTCTCTCCAAATTTGTCCCCCTTACAATTGGATAGTTATGTGTTCCCAAAGCTTAAAAACAGTAACAACAAACCACGATTTTGAGTATCTCCAAGAAACGATTCTGTGGAACTAGAGTACCATTAGATAATTGCACAAGTTCCATCTTTTCATAGTTAGGCTGCGAATTTTTGAAATTACCCACCCAACTAATAAAAAAATTTAATAATCAATAAAACTTCAGATATCGACACTATCAATATACGGTGACAACAGATTGGCCAGGTGGTGTATACGGTTCACCAACTGTTAGTGGTTCAAGGGCTGGTGGTAATATTGCTGTATGTTGGGCTACAATGCTTAGTTTCGGTAGAAAAGGATATGTAAATTCTACTAGAGATATAATCCATACTACTAAATATATAGAAAAGGGGTATTATTATTGATTAAATGATTAAAAATTGATTTAAATTAAAATTTGATAATGATTTTTAGTCTGCGACGGATGAAAGGTATCTTTATTTTTGGTCAACCGGCTACTAGTGTTATTGCATTTGGTTCAAATGATTTTGATATTTATCGTTTAGGTGATGCATTAAATAAATTAGGTTGGAATTTGAATGTTTTACAATTTCCACCTGGTATACATATTTGTGTAACACATGTACATACGAAACAAGGTGTTGCTGATGCATTTTTACAAAATCTACAAGATTGTCTAAACGAAATTCTACAAAATCCTAAAGAACAAGTAGAAGGAAAGGTTAGTTATAGTATTGGTTTTTCATTAATTTGCGAATTAATAAAATTTAAATAAAATTTGTAGATGGCGATTTATGGAATGGCTGCAAGTTTACCAGATCGTTCTATAGTAACAGACTTTACTAAAACATATATAGATTCAATGTATTATACACCAATTGAACAAAATTAAAACCTAATTCAAAAACTATTTCTTGTTTATTATTTTATATACAGTTTTGAAACAATCAACAATTAATTTCCTAAATTGTTATTATACGGTGGTAGACCGAATAATTCCGGTTGGAATTCTTCTAATGAATTCAATACTAATGTGGCTAATTGTTTCAATTCATCAGGAACACCGCTTGGTGGTACCATAACTGCTTGCATGCCAGCACTACGTGCCCCTTTAATACCATTTGGTGCATCCTCAAACACCAAACACTATAAACATAACGGAAATTTACTGTATTAGAGAAACAATAAACACCAAATAATTAAGAAAATACTTGACTAGGATCAGGTTTATCTGGAAACCTTGACGCACAAACTAGAAATATATCCGGTGCTGGTTTACCATGCACAACTTCCTTATCAGTAGTACCGCAAACTATATGATGGAATAATTTGAAAACATCTTGATGATGTTTAGTTTTCAATTCCATCGATTCTTGAGCTGATGATGTAGCAACAGCTATTGGTATACCATGTTTATGTAAATGTTGAACTAATTTAGTAGCACCTATTGAAGATTTTATTTAAAATTTGATTTTGTTAAAAAGAATAATTGATTTACCAGGCATTAATGGTGGATTCTGCAATAATTCCCGACATCTCTTTCTATAAATCGTTAAAAATTCTTCAACATTCAACGGTAAACCTAATTCGGTAATTGCAATTTTGGCTGTATCAGGTTCTGGTGTACCTAATATTTTCAATTTAGCTTCTTTCGTATATGATTTACCGAATTTTTGTGCAATTTCATCAATAACACGATCATATGCCGATTCGGATTCTTTAAACCATAAATAATTCAAAAATTAATTAATTCAAAAATATTTTTTTAATTCTTACCAATCAGTAATCCATCCATATCAAAAATTACATGAGTTACACTTTTAAACTTCATTTTTTTAATTGTAATTTAGATCTGTACAATGATTGTGTGTGAATAATTTAATACTGTGACTGACGTAGCTTCGGTTCAGATCAATAATTTAACCTCTTTCAAAAATAATTATGTAACAACAAAAAAAAATAGATATATAAATTGACAATAGACGTCATCCACGTAACAGTACTATGAATGAACAGAATTAGATTGCGCAAATTGTGCAAATATTGTAAAATTATTCATAATCGTTCAAGTATATGTTATCATAATTATCAATATTTCTTTAATAAGATAATTAAACAAATTTAATCATCTGTAAAAAAGTTTTCCAGTCTAACATACCTATGTACATAGGTATCTGTAGAAATCAAAAATTAACGATTCATAAATGAAATAGACTGGAATTTTTTCTTTATTAACCGTAATGTAATGATTTTATTGTAGATTTAGCACATGAGGATTTACTGATGGAAAATCACTCGAATTTTGTTCATTAAACAAACATAGAAAATTCTTAGAAAATTTATTTTTAATAAAATGACGTAATAAAGGAAAATAATTTTTGTTTAAAATCCATAATACGCATATTTTCTATTTTTAATTTTCAATCTTTGAACTCCTCCAATATATCTGTGATATTACATCAAAAAAAATGTGATGATTTTCAAGTTTTCCACATTAAAAATCGAAAAGAGGTCAATTATGACTCAATCCGACCTTGTGTAACTTCCTCCAACAAAACTACCTCTGTTAACGAATTTTGCAACATAGATTTTTATATCAAGGCAAAATAGCAAAGTTATGAACCTAATCTAACTGAAGTATAAGGAGGCTAGAATGAGAAATTATCGGCATTATTTTCTACCTCTGTGTACTTATGAGGGTCTCTTCTTTAAGTGAAATCCACCAGAGGACAAATATCTTACTCAAACTGTAACTAGTTTGCAAAAAACTTTTAAACTCTAAAGTTTTGGGTGACATCTACAGTGTTAATTGTGCGAGAATCTGAGTTATGTACTTATAAACATTAAATCATATATAGTACGTTACAGATAAGGAAAAAACAAGCATTCACCAGTCATAAGACTTCCAAATGAGTTAAAGTGAGAGCGAGAGAAACACGTTCTGGCCGCCTGTTTTGCAAGCCATAATATTGGCTCATGCTTGTTTTTCCTCTGTGGGACTAGATACGATATTATTACTGTTTATCTAAAGTTAATAAAAGATGTTGATTTTCAACGTACATAATTATCATATAAAAATCAATAAATGAGCCTAGGAAAAAGTTATCTTGAAAATTCCATTTTTTTTGCTTATGCAACACATATTACCGCATTTGTGTGGGAAAAAACACCGTATCATTACAAAATAAATCTCAAGAACGATTTCTTATTAAAATCTAGTCTAGATAACAGAGTCGGACCTGTGGTACTTTGGTACTTGGCATCTGTGGCAACATGCAATTTAGCGCCTTCATGTCCCGAATTGATTTCTTTAAAGAAATTACCTAAAATTATTAAATTCCTTGACTAGTACTTGGTACTTGAAACTTGTAATTTTTGTAAATCCGTGCACATCCACAATTCTTTCTTATATTCAAGTACTAAATTGACAGCATTTTACAATCATTTTAAAATTGGTTATAGCCTCAGCCCCAAATAGAACACTGAAAATGTTAAATTATTTTGGAAATTACTGGAAACAACTGATTTTGAACTTCAAGCCATATTTTTTCTCTTAAATTTAAGTATTTAGCTTCGCTTCCTTAATATCAACTTTGTGGCTAATCTAGCCTTATGTTCCTTGAACATAAAAACTCATTTCAGTTTGTCACGCAGGTTCATTCTCCTTTATTGAAACGAACTTTATGTACAAAGAACATAAAGTTGATTTATATCCATATACTGTCCACTATTTAATCAAATATGAGCTTGAGCTCATTTTCACAAGTTCGCTTTATATGCCATGCAAGGCGCCACTTTTGCCATACCCTAATTCCGGCTCTGCATAATAAAGAGCTACTGTGAATTATTATTTTTTTGGGTAATTTTCATACATTCTGTAGTAGTAACATGTAACGACATGTGGCCCAAATTATAGCCAATAGAATACATGTGGAACATGATGGATCACAGTTTGAGACCTTCGTCATCACCGGAAAACAATTTGCAAGAGTTACGTCTTCAGCAACAACAAGCTCGAAATGAAATACCACAAGAGAACATTTTTCATATCATTTGAAGAATGTACCGCTACGTCTAAAAATGTACATATTATAAACCGTACTGACGTCACAGACCACTGAATTTTCTTTCTTTAATGGTGGTGCAAAGTTTGCTAATATCGGATCTTCATCATTTTTTTAATACTGTCATTAAATTTGGGTAGCTATTTTGATTTTCCTGACCTGACATTTACACAGCATCATTCAAATTGGTGTTGGTAAGTGATGGTTGGGGAAAATTGCGAAATGGAAGTGATTACAAGCATTTCTCAGTCACAATATTACTCGAGAGGGGTACGGTATGATTACCGTAACCCTAAAATATATACAGAAGTATTCGAAGAAGATGAATTGGCTCTTCTACTTCCAGGCCTCAGTAGGCCCATTTTGCTTCTTTCTATGGCCTATAGCCTCCGTGCCAGTCTATATTGCTATAATGTTGTCTTAGTCCAGTCAAAATACCTACCATCAGAGGCGTGGTGTGCATTTAAAAACTGGGGGGCCCAAATTCAAAGTTACCAAATTTAATCACGTATATCTACAGACTTAGCGTTTTTAATACGCACAAAGGGGAAACATTGTAGCAGCACACATTCTTAGGGGTTTTGCACAAGTGACGATTTTAACTCACTTTTGCGCGTGAAATTTGAACTTTGCGTTTTGGTGGAGGCGCCGGGAGTTGGGGTGAAGGTAATTCCCCAGTTGTTATTATCATCAACTTGTTAATGGCAACTTGGTGACAATAACAACAATAACTTGGGGAATCACCCTCATCTCAACAACAACTGGGAGAATTACCCCCACCCCCAACTGCGGGCGCTTCCACCTCAACCCAAAATTAATAATAGATAGAATCCGAATTCCTATCTTATACAACGGTGGTGTTTTGTACAGAGCAAATTTTAATGACAGAGAATAACGGGGTGGGTTGTTGTTTCTATCTAACTTTCTGCACATAGTTGCTTTATCAAACATTTTGTTGTGAGGTTGATAACTGGTAACATGCGTACACTCACGATGCGTTAGAAAGAATAGGACAACCTCTCAACATGTATCTGTCTTTAAAAGTGGTAGGGTGCGTTCCCGCGACTGCTATTCGGAATCCATGTATTACAAGTCCACTTGCAGAGACAAACGGAAAATAAGCGACCAGGCGTCTGAGAACTCCAACTATTGACAACACCTACTCAAAATTTTTACTTTGGATCAGCAGGCAGATGTATCACACAAAGATCAAAGTATAGATTGGCATTCTCGGTCAAATATCGCTTATTTTCTTTTATCTCATTCTAACTTATACGAAATTCCTAAGAATAGATTGTGCCTGGTATTTTTCTTATATTCATATTAGAAACGCCTGGTCTACATATTAGTATTTTTATTGAATAAACACCAAAGCCGGGATTTGTTCTGATGTGAAGATGAAAAATACAATTTTATTGTCAGTCTAGATTAGTGTTTCCCAACCATTTTGTGTTGGCGGCACACTTTAAATTCAATAAGATTTCCACGGCACTGGAATTCAGTATTTAGCTGTTTCTAATTCGTATTATGTATATAAAAATTGGGTGCGAAACAAAAACCGAATTCGCGTCACACCTGCAATCCTCTTACGGCATACTTGTGTGCCTCTGCACACCGGTTGGGAAACACTGGCCTACATAGTTGATGCAATCGTAAGTGATTTTGGTTGCATACAGTTAAACATGTAAATTTGAAATAAATTTCTATAGTCTGTTTATATGACGTTATGTTTTTCATGTTATATATTTGATTTTACTCTTAATTAAGATTTAACAACTGATAACTGATAATGATTTTACTTATTTCAATTAGTTTTGTAGTCAAATTATTATTGTACCATCACCATCATAGCGATCTTATTCGTTTCTATTATCTAAATCAGAGATAGGAAGATTTTTTCTTATAAAGCATAACGGTCTATTGTTGACTATTCCAAACTTTTCACAATCTATTCCAATAGAAGCTATTGCTCATTTAATAATTTTATATCAAATACTCCATTATTCATGAACAAATCAAGGAGAAATTGGTTTTAGAAAAGAGGAGATCACTTTAAAATCATTTGCATGTTTGTCCAATCAGGATCTAAACTTTAAATTCTTTTGCCTTTATTCTGATCGATAAAGCTAGTCTGCTACCAAGCGAGCCTTTGTCAAAAACAGTACACTTTCCTGTTTTATTGTTGAGCTCATTCTACTGATTCTACTGTAAAAGATCAGCTTTTGTGAATCCCTACCTACTGATTCACATCTAGTCACAATACGGGAAACATCAGTCTTGCATTATTTTAATTTTCTAGAGTCATCCAAATGGGAAGTGTGACAGATGCACAACAACTAGGCTCTATAATGATAAGGCCCCAAATGATCCATGTTCTGAATTGTAAAGTACATATATGTCGGCGTATCTACCTGTCAGGTAACAGTAACTGGACACTCGGTTTCTGTTCATGCTTATGTTGTGGAGATTACTAGAAAAACCATAAATAATGAGCCTGGACTGTTTTCTTTATAGAATATGTACATTGATTTAGTTACAATGCTGGTGTAAATTACGATGACTATAAAGATATTATCCAATAAGTGGGGATGGTCAGGAACTAGCCTAAATTGGGATCTACAATTGGGAACACATTATATTTATTGTTATCGTTTGGTCATATGTATAGTATATTCGTATACCGGAGACATAATAACTACTATTGATAAGCGGAAAATATCGCTATCGCTTTTTCCAGTTATTAGCTTTTGTCTTACTTCATTCTACCTATAGGGTGTTTGTATTTACTTAAATATGGATGCGACTCAATGAATTTCTTAGAAAAATTTCATTATACATGCCACGTGGGAAAGTTAAGAGACCTTTGTCTCTATAAAATCAAATCAATTATGAATATTTTATGTCAAATACATAGCAACAATTATATGGATCTAAATCTAGTCAGTTACGAGTATGAATATTTAATTGTATGCAAATGTTAAGCAACAATAGTAGTTATAGTAACTATCGCATGTTTGCATTTTATTAAAATATAGTGCAGTTACAAAAAGTTGAATAATTAATTTTGATCTTGAATCACTTAATATCTTTGAGCATTATTATGTAACATTCCTAGTGTAGAACATCATTAGGAGGAATTCTTGGGACAAATCAAGTACATGCTGATATGTACCTATACTTGTATAACACTGATAATAGTAGAAATTAAAAATGTTAAACATCATCTTCCCAACAATCAATAATTGCAAGTTTTGGTTGTTCTCGAGCACAAATTGACACGGATACTCTATCAAAGAAAGAATCTTGCATACCAAGGCTACATTCATATTGATTCTGTGTTTTAGGGTCAATAATTGTCAGTAATTTATTTTTAAGGGCTTTAATTTATATGTTATGTGATACAGTTTTGATCTATCCTATAACTACTATTGTATAGCAAAATTTTGTTTTCAATAAACTCATGAATGCACCTAATAAGCTGTTTAAAAAAATTAGAGTTGCATCAAACAAGTCGTTGTTTTGTCTGGAAGCTCATCGGTTTGATAATTAGATGAGTACTACAATTATTCAAAATATCCAAGTTTCTGAGTCATTATTTTTTAATGATTTATCTTGATTAGGGGCTGAAAATTTTTGTATTACAGATAAATGTTTTCAATAGAGTTCCTCTCTGAAACTGTTTAGTTTCGATTAATTTTCAATAAATCTCAAATCTACAATTATTGTTGTTATTATGATAGACAATGATCGCTTTAAGTTGGTTAATTAATAAGATTTAAGCAAATAATCAGTAAATGTTTACTGAATAAACAATTTTTTAATTCAAACTAAATCTGATTGCACCATTTTAGCATTGATTTAAATAAATTACACTGTATGGATTATATTAAATGTGACAAAACGATTTAATGAAAGAAAAATTTGTTGTTAAATTGAAAATCATTTTTAACACAATTAGCATACAATAAGGCAGTTAGTAAGTCATAGGATAATTTATTATTATTTTTTTTTTTTTGAAATCAAAACGTTGGGCATTAAAAGTTATTAGAAATCATTCTGTTGTTGTATGAAATAAAAATAAAAATTTAACAATATTTATTTATATTTAATTGCGTTGGAGACAAAACAGTAAAAGACCTGTCGATAAACTATTCTTTTAAGCTATCAAAACTTTTATAACTGTGAAATTTTAATTAATATTATTAACAGTAAACAAATTTGGCAATATTGTTAAATATTTTCATATAAAATAAATAAACAAAAAAAAAATAGATAAACTGTATTGATGGAATCTTTTAATATTCTCAAACATATAGTGATGACCCTCCTTATATTATCCAGGTCGTTATTATCAGTTAAGGTGATTTCAAGTTTATTCAATGTCAAAATAAAAACGCTATTGTTGAATAAGGTTTGCCAAAATTTCCTTCAGCATTGACAATCCATAGTAAAATTGATCGCTACACAATGTTTGGGGGATTTCCAAACATTTTGCATCATAGAAAATATCGTTATTACAATATTTTGGATTTTTGTAATATTGTTGGTCATTACGTTTTGTTATATTAAGTCAGTTTCAATTAAATGAATATTAAAGAATGATAAAAATTTGTGGTTCGGTAATATTTTGCACGTATTTTTACATCTTTAGAGTTCCAAAATTTTGTGAAGCCATATTTCTTTTGAATACAACTTTAGATCCGCGATTATATCAATTAATTCCTCCTATGAAAGAAAATCAGTACGTCACAATCAAATGATTGAATGATTCATATAATTGCATATTTATTGTGATGAATGGACAATTTGATATCTTTCTGTAAAATTTGCAATTTCTCACATTAGAAATGTTAATATTTTTATTTGATAATTTAAATTGATCCCTTGACTTCTATTGATTCCTTTCAAAACTCCATTGACCCCCATGGGGTCCACATCACCCAGCTGTAGAGTATTAAAAACAAATTGTATATACCTTCTTTGCTCTATAAAAAAGTGATTCAATATTTTGTTGTCTTGTGACATAAATTTTATTCATATTTTTCAGAAACATCGAAGCTTAAGAGACTATGACTATGACAATGTTAGTATTATGGATGAGTCCTGGCTGGTAAGTTGCATATTTTTGGGGTTATCTGTAGAGGATCAATTTGTTTTTCCATTAATTGTAGATGAATTTTTATATGTTAGAATTGTGTTCTTCAGTTAACTTTTGTACAATTATGTTTCAGAATAGTCTACATCGACTATCAAATTTTGAGGGACTCAAAATAATCCGTTGTCATTTGGCCAGAAAAATTGAGCGACACAGTTGTTATTCTTCGATACGAATAATATTTTCAATGTTATTTAAATAAAATTTGATAAAAATTGTTATTAATGTAATCACAAGACACTCCATAAATATTCAATGTACATATAAATAAATAAATAAATTAGAGCGACTTAAAGGCCTATGTACACGACGTCTAAGCGCAGCTAACAATAAGACGTGTTGTAATAGCAGCCTGTACACCTTTGTAGAGGTTCGTGAATTGATAAACGCACAGATATATCAATACAGACGCGTTATGGCATGAATATAAGCAAAGAAAACGCGCTGCAACTGCACATTTTTTCTCACATTTACTCGTCAACGGTACTGTTTTTACTCCACACATACAGAGAGCACTGAAACAACTATAGTAGGATGGCATTAATTAGAGCCTTCTTCTATCGCGTTTTACGCTCGTTAATATTGATATAAAGGTAGTCTGCTATAACGACATTTGTAGGCACTGCAAATGCACGTTTTACGAACGCGCATGATCAGCGCGTGAAAAAGACGTCATCTGGGTAGCTCTTAAGATTACATGTAGCTCCAGTTCATACTTTTTTATGTGTTTTGTAACTATTATGTCACGGCATCATGTTATTATAATAACACGACTTTTATCCCCTTTTTTTATGTTTATTCACAATTAATTACAGCTATTTACCTGCAAACAATAATTAAACCAATGTAGTCGAGTGTATAAATGAACATGTAAAACACACAATGAACGTAATACGTGTTTTTATTATGAATAACGATTTTACGTATTCCACATTCAAACTAACATGTTATTATGTTTTATAATCGAAAGAAATTCAATCAAGTTTTTTCATTTCCTTTTGTTAGTGAAATTTTGCTCTCTTAAAGATTTCTTTCCCTTAAAATAGTTTCCGATCGTTCTTCTCTAACGCCTAAATACCATCTTTTTATGTGTTATCCTTTCAATTTTCCACCTATTGGATCCCATCCTATGGTATTTTGTGTTTTTCTGATTCCATACATTTTGGTAGCCTACAAGCTAGTGACTGACTTGATGAATTTTGGTATATAAGCAAACCATTTCATTCCATGGGAATGTGTTTCTCCGTTCCTGTGAACAGGTACTTAAGTTTAAGGTGGCAAATGGGGTTAAAAATCGCCTTGTAAGATCAAATCCCTCCAACATTGGTCTTACTCTATTTTGCACACCTTTTTGGTTCTTCACCCTTTTCTGTTTTATGGTTGAATGTTCGTAAACATAGTTCTTACAAAATGTCGTATATTTCGACTGTAAACAATATGGGGGTTCACTTTTACGACAATTACAGTTTAGGTTGGTGTTGATTTATGGATTCTCAGAAACAAAGAAGACTTGTTACCAGTATGCAGAGGGGAAATTTTGTGTGAGAAGAAAAATGGATTTAGGTTGAGTTTTGTCAATTGTTTCTTTTTTATATTTAAGATCTCGTTAAAGTATATTAAATAAGTACCTACTTACTTAGTACAAAGAAGAACTCTCATTTTGTATGAACACTTATTGTTATTTATAAGTTTTAACTATTGATATTTTATGCATAACAAGGTCCTTTTTGGAAAAAAAACTTATAAGCCCTGGGGGCTTGTTTTGCAATCAATAGCTATTCTGTGTTGTTAGCAAAGTAATAATATCTTTAACGTTTATGGATATTGCTTAGTAGAGAGGATTGAAATAATAACTGAGATATCTTTATCTACAACAAAATTTTCGTAATCATATTTAACTTTAGTTTCCTGTTTTCAATTCTTTGATGTGGCTTTATTTTTTAGTTTCCTCCATTGTCCTTACCCTTGAAAAATCAAACAAAATACTATCATCCTTAACAAATCATTTGTTTTAACAAATTCACGTTAGTTAATTGATATTATTTATCTATCTATGTGCAAGAACCGATATGCTCTACTATTTAAAAAAAAATACAATTGAAAAACCCTGGTTTTGGAGGACAAAATTAGCAACAGGACGGGTCTTAAACGTCATTTCGTTATTTTGCTAAAATGAATATCAGTAATTTGAAAGCAGGAATCTAATACCATTATCAAAACGTGGAATCAAGCTAATGCGTCCCCATTTATTAGAAATCTGATAAGAGAGTCATTGCTGTCAAAATTTATACAGCTTGATTCATTGGGTGTTATCATAAATGATAATAAATGTGTGCAATCTCCTAACCTTTGACTTTTTAAACGGATGTCTCCAGTTTAAGTTTATTTATTTGGATCATCAAAAATCATTGCAAACATAGAAGGTCACGTTTATGTTAATTAAATTTCACAAACGTTTGGAATGTTATTGCTGCATTATATCAGACAACTTCAATTTTTAAGTGAACCATAAACTGTATAAGGAAATAGATCTGTTCACTTTTTCCACTAAATCATAATATGAAAGCATTTAATTTTATACAAATAGTTCTAATCAATTAAGCCAAAAAAAATTTAGAAACAGTTTAAGAATTTTAATACGACTTATCTATAAACACAGATGATTTGAACTTTTGATCATCGATATGATAATATTTCCGGGATATATATTTACTTGAGTTTCATAGTAAATCAAATACAGCCTGACATATTTGAATTTAAAGAAACAAAAGAAACAGTTTACCATTACCAGTACTTGATTTTTTTTAAAATTGTCCCTACGCGAAAGTCTCTTACGGTAATCGTACCGAATCCTATACGACTTCCTTATGTGCGTTGCATATTCCAATTTGTAATGTTCATGTAGTATTGCTTTTCACAAATTCGCTTAGAGGAAAATTTTTTATAGCTTTTTGTAAGTTCCCAAATTTTAGTTGAAAATTTCGAGATGAACACATGTTTTCTTATTGGTCACAAGTCATAACTTCGGAGAAAATTTTCAAACTGGGATTAGTAATACAAACATGGTAGCTGTCCCTTCATCTTTCAGTTTTCAATTCGTCTCTCTCGCCATTCCGTTGTTGTTGGATCAAGTCAAGTTTGATTAACTGTATTGGTATTAACTACTAGGAATACACAATCTACATCCTAGATAATCTCAAGCCAAGAGTCTCGATTTGTATTTTATTGATATTTCATCGAACTAACTATATGTTAATATGATGAACAAGATATTGATACTGCATTTATTATTATCCATTATATAGTGACGAATACATTGAAGTTGTGAATTTCCTTGTCTTAATTTGTTTAAATAGACAAACGACGTAGTTTAAAACTATTGTAAGTGCATCTTTAGAATATTACTACTAAAATAGTTAATTTAAGGCAAAAATTTGATTTTCATATCGTATTGGATAGATTTTAACAATAAATGTTAACACGTACGTTGTTTATAAAACAAGTGAAATACAAAAAATTTCCAAAAACTCTAGAGCCCCTTTTAGTAAAACTTTAAAACAGGACAAACGTCAATTTATTGAAGCTTTTCTAAAAACAATATTTGCAAATCATTAATATCTTGTAGATCCCCGTCTTTCATCTCACTCAGTACAGGAACTTTGTCTAGATAACGAAATGGCCGGTCAATTTGCAATAATTGAAGCGAAGATTTTCTTCTAGATCATAGGAGGATTTTTCATCCAAAAGCACGCTATAATATCACATGTATGAATCTAATGGGAAAGAACCCATTAAGAAGATCAATCTTTTTTCAATATTTAGAATAAATACTAAACTGCTAAAAATTGGGCATCAGAAAACAGGACTCTTGCCAAATTTTGAGGTAAAGAAACATTGGAAATTCAGAAAGTGGAAAGGTGAGGAAGCTAAAGAATTAGAGTTGAAAATGACCAAAGCCCACCAAGATGCTGGATGTCTAGGACAATTAATCCGAAATGCTAAGAATATATAGAATCTGAGTGTTACAAAGAATAGAACTCTGAAATTAGTGGCATAGGAACGAAAAATATTAAAAAAGATTTAACACTAATTGTAAGATGGTGGGAAAGAAGAATGAATCTAAGCAAAAGGGTTACAAAGGTCCGAGCATGTAGAAAGGATGAACACACACAGAAATACTAAAGTCATAATCTGAAAAATACCAGAAGTATCAAGCAAAAGGGGGAAGATCCAAAAGACGAAGAATAGACTTAAAAGAAAAACAAATAGAAGATTGGAGAATAAGAGCAAATAATGCAAATTTTGAATCTCCAATACAGATTTAAAGAACATAAAGGTTAATAAGATACAAATGCAACTTGGTATCACTTAAAATAATTACAATATCTGACATAGTTTGATGATCTAGAAAATCCATCCAAGGGCAACCCAAATTTTTATGTATTGTTTGATTATTGCACAAGAATATTTTTAATGTTCTATTGATTTTTTAATTGACTAAATTAAATTGAATACTGTTTTTGTCTAATAACCTAATTAAATAAATTGATGAACGAAGTTCATTAAAAAAAATATGTAGCAACGTATACTTACCTTCTCATATATAAAATGTCTCTGAAGTTCTGATAGTATCAATCTTTTTTTTAACTTCATCCACACATCATTATTTGTTCAATAATCTCATATAAAAAAGAGAAAACATTCAATTTATACAGAAATAATTATTTGGGAAACAGATCAAACAGTAAGTAAGCTTTGCTTTTATTTTTCGTATTTTAATTATTAGTTTATTTTAATTATGCCCTTTAAGCTAAAATATGGTAATTTCAATTCCATTTTCATTGTTTATTGCTCAATGAATAGATTTTTGCTTATAACAACTCATATAGCTTATGTAGCAACTAATTTGTTTTTAAACTGAAATCTCTTTTGGGCAAATAGTAACATACCACAGCATTTTTTAAAAATTCTAAAATTACTTGCTCAAATAAAAATAGAAAAAAGAAAGATCTAGTGATTCCTAGAGCTCCTTTGTGAATACATTGGAAATTAATCGATTTATAAAACGCTATTCTATGGAAAATTTGCCATTTCTATACATATAAAATATGTGAAAATAGACTTGAATTACCAAGTTAAATCAAAAAAATCTATGATTATTCCAATTTTAATTGTTTTCGCTTGAACTTGGTTGAATTTTAACTATGCATCTTACCTTTTTTTCATTATAATAATTTTTTAGTATATATTCTATATACAGGTTGAAACATTTCATCTAGGAACATAGGACAGCCTTGAGAGGGTGTAATATGACAAAGATTTTCAACCCAGCCGAAGACCATAGAGTGTCCCGGTTCTTGTAGTTTCTCCTATGTTCCTAGATGAGCTGTCTCAACCTGTATAGTATATATTCTATAATTGCTTGATTTTGTCAAAATGATATTATTGTAGTGTAATGACATTTTTTTTCTTAGTTTGGGAATCCGAAGATTACTTAAACCGCCGATTTTGCAGCTCATCCTCGTACCCATACCCTTGCGTATTCCTCGTTTTCAAAGGATTCTTTATAAAGTTGCTTGAGACACTCGTATACAAGTACTTTACTTGAAGAGTAAATATAGATAGTGACATAAGCAGTAACTATATTCTTCGACTTTATTTAAAAACGTCTCATTCTGTTTCTGTGTTCATATATCGTATTCCTTTAATCTTCTTTCTATACTTGCAGCTCTTGTTAGTGACTGTCAAAATTTGTAAGAGCAAGTATACTACTTTGAATACTCCTCAAACTCTGTAAGTTCCTTTCTGTTCTTCTTGACAATCAAGAGAAATGCCTTGTGTACTCCTTTTTGAGATAATTTCGTAATTTGCTATCAAAAAATTGTCCGTACAGTTTAACAAACGATTCTCACCCTACTCTGTTCAACTACAAATACTCTTCATTATGCCTGTCTAAGTTGGCCGATTACAAGATTTCTTACGATCTTTAAAGCTATTGGCAATAAATCGGTTTTCATTTTGATATATTTTTCAGATCAATATAAAAATGCCTCCTTACACCATTTTAAAAGAAATTGAAACAAAAACTGTTGATCCATTACTGGAAATAAATGACATTATACTTTCAAAAAATGAACAATTTGAACCTTTATTACGTGATAACAGTTATCGCACATTATGGGGTAGACTTTTAACACCAATTAAATGGATAAATGTTATTTTTCTCGTATCAATACATCTATTATGTTTGTATGGGGTGCTAACGTACCACACTTATGGAACATGGTCCACATCTTTTTGGCGTATGTCAATAGGATAATGAGTTCAATATGATATTACAGAATCTTGTATAATTTCTGTTTGTAGAATTCCTAGTGGCACTTCTTGGTGGTTTTGGTGTAACGGGTGGAACGCATCGGTTATGGACCCATAGAGCTTATAAAGCAAAATTACCATTACGGATAATATTAATGATTGGACACGCAGTTGCGGGACAGGTGAATTTTATTATTTGTTATTTTATTTATAGCTTCACTGAAATTGTTATAGAATAAAATATTCAATTGGGTTCAAGACCATCGAGTTCACCACAAATTTAGTGAAACCAATGCAGATCCACATAATGCAAATAGAGGATTCTTCTTTGCTCATGTTGGATGGTTGATGCTCAAAAAACATCCGGAAGTAATTAAACAAGGCAAAAAAATTGATTGTAGTGATATACTTGACGACCCAGTGGTCGTGTTCCATGAAAAGTATAAAACTTAATAGTACGTCTTACAATTATAAAAAACACACACATTTTAGGCACTTTTGGGTTTTGAAAGCATTGACTTGTTTTATAATTCCGACATTGGTACCTTATTATTTTTGGAATGAAGATTTATATGGTGCCTTTATGATGAATATGGTTCGATTTATACTTGCACTAAATGGAACTTGGTCCGTAAATAGTGCAGCTCATATTTTTGGAAGCCGACCTTACGATAAGTATGTTCTCTAATTCAATCAGAAATTACAGATTTAGATATTGACAACATTGTTGATCAGCAATAATTGGTAATAAACAATTAAAATCGATTATAATTGATCAACACAGTTGACAGATGTTTGCCAAAATACTTGATACATTTGTTTAAATTTCTTTAATAGACGGATACAACCAGTTGAGAATCTAACAGTAGCTTTTATCGCTATGGGAGAAGGTTGGCATAATTATCATCATACATTTCCATGGGATTATAAAGCTGCTGAATTGGGAGATTATAAAGTTAATTTAACAACAGCCCTAATTGATATGTTTGCAAAAATTGGATGGGCATACGACTTGAAAACACCATCGGATGCACTAATCCAAAAGACTATAATGACTCATGGTGATGGAACACATCCAAAATGGGGATGTATTAATAAAGAAGAGTGAATATATATTTATTATAATTATATTGTTTAGCATAAAATACCTAATTATATGTTATTAATTATTTATAATTAATTAATAAACAAATAAAAATAAAACTTTAAATCTAACCAAATATTGGATCTACCTATCACTCAACATTATTATTATTATTACAACTGCTTCTAAATTGTCTATTAATGTTATTTATAACTTTTAAGATTAATTTAATCAGCAAATATTCATTTTTTTTTAAATTTGTACGTGGTATATTGAACGGAAATCATTATTTACTTTTCGTTAAGTCTCGAATATGCCATCGACCTCGGCAACCTTATGTAGTCTTGTGTTTAAGGAACGCTCCATCGTTAGTCCTTAAATCAGCAACATGAACGAAAATTTTCGATAGGGCATTATTGAAATTGGCTTTGTACCTACTTGTAAAGTGAATGAGTCAATTTACGCAAGACGTGTCTTGAAGGTACATTTCTGTAACGCCGTACAGCATTCTCCAAGCCGCCAATATATGAATACTTTATATTGCTGCACAGATTTTAGATCTAATGGATTCAGATAGACAAAGAAATTTTTTACTCAAAACGTGCTTTGGAAATTACTTTTGGACTCCTGGGTAACATTTGCTAAGTAGCCAATATTTACAGTCAAAGCTACACACTTAATTGCTGATTACTGCTGAACGATTCAATTTGCAAATAAATAGATGCATTTAAACGTTCATGATAACGGTAACAACCGATTTGCAAATTAAATTGACTAATGTAAAGTGTCCAAACGTATTCATCATTCATCATTGTCTTTTTACGTCGATAATTTTAAATCAGATAATTCTTTTAATATTGCTCATACATATGTATATCTATTAACAATTGTCATTAATTTTTAATTTGTATTCATCGTGTATTGTATTTGTATTTTTTGACAAAGCATTACAATTTTTATTATTACACTTGTTTTCACCTGTTTCAACAAAAATTTGCACAAATGGTCAGAGTGGTGGCCCTTCTTTTGAAATATTATTTTATAAGTGCTTATTACTGGTCTAACTTTCATTGTGAAGATGATCGGTTCAAATTTGCAACGTCGGTTGTAAAAACGGTAATCTTAGTAATAGACTATCACTAATAGTATACTAATAGTATAATCATTTAGATCGTAATGTTTATTTCTCCTGTTGACAACACTTTTACGTGTCCTTTGCCCTACACGTTTTGTTCCAACAGATTTAGTGACTGTTAACCCATCTCTTCTAATATTTTTCTCTTCACATGGAACTTAAATTTATAGTTTATCATTCTTAAGCATGTTGCAAAGTTTGTGATTTACAAGAACATTTACTTTAAGCCAAATGCAACAATTTTTGCCTCAGTAAGATCATATCTTATATGATTCTATCTACCCTAATGTTAAGTCACTAAGTTTACATTGAGATTGATTTTACAAGATTAACACTTTGAGCCACGTCATTTCAAGTGTAGAATTCAAATAATCATTGTGTGAACTCACTGCCCAACATATTGAAAACATTAATTCAATTCGAATAATTAAAGAGGATTCAATTGTGTAGCATATTATGGGCGATACACATGATAGCGACTTACGTGCACTGCATAGTTTGCGCAATAATGTCGGTACACACGGGGCAAGTAAGCAACACTGGCTCTGCAAAATTACTTCCAATAACACCCATCTCTAGTGAAATTTTCAAGATTCTCAAGCACAAAACTGCATCAACTACTCTATATTCGGTCCTAATGAATTCTAGTACTAATCTGAAAGAGGTAATACCATTAGTGTTTATTTGTAACATAGTTATTTAAATCGAATGCACAATATGAACAATTGAATAGAAAATTTATAAATAATAAAATAAAAATTATACAATAATATATTCAAGGTCGTATTTCTTGTATGATTTCTATAGCCACGTTCCTTAAATAGCGACGCCTCTTCCTCTATATGTCAAACCATTGTTCAAATTCTAATTGAAGGGTTGTTTTACAAACAGTGAAAGTGTTTTTCCTTTTATATCTCTGTAAATAAATTTCCACTACTGTATACTAAACTTACTTAAACAATTCGACAAGTCAAAAAGGGTAAGTAGCATCTTTGCCACAGCATAACTTAATCGTAGGTAGGTGTGGAACACCCATTCAAAGATTTAAAGTGTAACATAATTAATTGGAACTTTAACAGAAGTAAAATATTTTTCATCATAGCAAATCTGATATAAAGTACTGTTTTGAAGGGGGTTTCTTTCTTAAGGGTAAACTACGATGTTAATTTTATTATTAAAGTCAGTCTCTTAAATCAGTGATGCTACTATACAGTTAAATCGATCCAAGAACTTGTTGAACGATCGTTTTCAGAAACCGACTTGTACTTTATTTGTTCTATAACTTTATAGAACCAACAGCTGTAGAATCCATAAGAATATTTCATAGAAACCGGGCATTGGGAGCTTATTCTTTTGACATAATATGTTGATACATTCATTGTTTAGATTCGTGAAACGACTTTCTACCCAATAAGCGTCAAAAAGGTACTAAACCAATTCAAATTTAAGCTTTCACGTAAATTTGTATGTTTTGCTAGAGATCTTCATAAACATGTTTCGTATGATTATCACAAAACATTTATGAAATTTTTTATTTAAAAAGTTTGTTCCTACAAATTTGATTGAGAGTACCATTTTTCTCATAACTAATCTCAACTGAAAATGTAATTTTATTTGGTAGTGTCTTGAAAGATAAACGGTAATTAAAGTGAACTTTTTATTCATAAATACACATTACAAATCACTTTGGAATTGTACATTCTGTACAATTTGGTTGGCTGAACGTACCTTTTGTCGGTCCTATTGTACAATACAATATGACTGTGATGTTGTCTAGGGTAACAATTTTTGAAAACAATAGTATGGCTTCACTGACAATGACCACATTACATAACATCTTTAGCCTACACTAGAGATACTTCAATTTTTCAGGACTATGGCGCCTAATCCTTTGGGAAAATCATCATGGTATGAAAATGAGCCTTCTTCTACTGAACCAATACACATTATATCAGGCCCAGAATACCAGTTTCGTACAACAACTACAACATCATACAGAAAACAACCCACTAGTGTAGACACATATAAAACTGAAATTGTATGGAGAAATGTTGTCATTTTTGCATATTTACATATAGCTACACTTATTGGCCTCTATCATACCTTTGTAACATGCTCATGGAAGACATATTTCTTTAGTGAGTTAAAATATGTTAACTACAAAACAGTTTTTATAATAATTTTATATTGAATAGAACTTTTTTTTGAGTGATTGCAATAATTTTTAGGTCACTTTGTAGCTTACACCGTTTCACAAGGAATTACAGCAGGTGCACATCGATTATGGTCACATAAAGCATATAAAGCAAAATTACCATTAAGAATAATTTTATGCATTTTACAAACAATGGCATTACAAAATCATATTTATGAATGGTCACGAGATCATCGCGTTCATCATAAATTTACCGACACTAACGCTGATCCACATAATGTTAACAGGGGATTTTTCTTTGCACACATGGGATGGTTGATGTGTAAAAAACATAAGGATGTTATTACCAAAGGAAAAACAATAGATATGAGTGATTTAGAAGAGGATTCTGTAGTTATGTTTCAAAAGAAGTAAGTTCTTTAGTTTATTTTTCATAAAAGTTCCGTTCTTACATGCATTTTAAAATGAATATAATGTCATGGGTTTAGAAAAATTTGGTTTTCAAAGAGCTTTGATCATCTACAGAATCGATCTATATATTCTATTTATGCACCTATATATAGGTTCTCAAAATAGGAGACCAACAATTCTAATTTTAACCTTATACTCTTCATTAGGATACTTTTACTCCTCCACCAAATGATATTTTTTGATTATTTTTAGATATTACTTAATTCTTGCTCCTTTATTTGCTTTTATAATTCCGGTACTAATTCCATGGTATTGTTGGAATGAAAATCTATGGATTAGTTGGTATACATGTGGTGCTTACCGTTACGTATTCCAGTTACATTCAACGTGGTTAGTCAATAGTGCAGCTCATATGTTTGGTACCAGACCATATGATAAGTAAGTAAAAAACCAATCATTTATATTGTCCAAGAGAATCCATGTATTTGTCTCTCTATTATGAACGTTGGTTTTGAAATTAGTTGTAATGTGCCAATAAAGCGTCAATTATAGTCATAAGAAACATCTTCTGAAAAAAGATTCATATGAATAGTGCTGAGTAGAACAGGATTCAAAGAAATCATGTCTGAATTTCGTATAAAACATAACTTTACTCTTATCATTAATCATTAGTGGTACAGCCTGAATTATACTGTGTGGTATAACAGATTACTATATTCATTTCCATTTCATCAAGAAAACGTGGGAACTTGAAAGCCAAAAATTATTAGTACCGATTACGTTTTTAACTGCATTCGTTGAAACAGCTTAAAATAATTCTCTACCAAGGACCATATAAAGCCCATCAAATAGTGGGTTAGACCCGCAGGCGGTAGTTTGGGGACCCCCACTTTAGACAATCAGTTTTAACATAATTTTTTTGTCTATAAATCGTTTTGGCAGAATGTTTTCTTAAGTGGATCTTATTTTAGGAATATTAAATCTGTTGACTCCAGACTAGTGTCTATTGCTGCATTTGGTGAGGGCTGGCATAATTATCATCATACATTCCCATGGGATTATAAGGCTGCTGAATTAGGACCACATATGTTAAATATTACTACAGCTGTCATTAATTTATTTGCCAAAATTGGATGGGCTTATGATTTAAAAACAACTTCTACAGATATGATTATGAAACGTGTCAAACGTACTGGAGGTGGTACATGGAATTTTCAGTATTGTGATAATGCAGATGATTCAGGAATTGATTTTAATAATAATCATGGTCATGTTTGGGGATGGGATGATCCAGATATGAAAACATATGATAAGAAATTTGTAGAAATTCATTAAAAAATTTGAATAAAATATTTAGTCAAATATTCCAAGCAAAAATTTTGTTTGTTTTGCTCAAATGTACAAATAATTTTCTAAATAGTAAATAATAATAAATTGATTGATCATCGATTCTCTATTTAAAGAATTCCAGACTCACCTGTAAATCTTCCTTTAGACCTTGCCTTATGTTTCTTGAACCTGGGACCCATTTTACTTTGCTACGCTTTTGAAATCTTCTTTATTGAAATCAACCTTATGCACTAGAAGCATAAGGTTGATTTACAGCAAGGTAAACTTAAATCGAGGTTAAATGAGCGGAAGCTGATAGGTTCTTAAAGAAAGTAAGAAAAGGGTGTGTATACACTTGCGCTTTCAATTCTTCATGCGTCAAAGGTATGAATCTTTTAAAAGACGTAGATTTGAAAACTGTAGTTTCGGCTGATTTACCCTGTAAATATAAAGCTCATAGAAATTTGTATCAATATTTATATCCAATATTTGTGTAAATAGTGGACAGTGTGGAAACTGAAAGCGGGGCACTTACAAGATGGAAACGTAGTCAGGGGACTTCATTCCAAGTAACATGTGATTTGCACCGATTCGAGGGATTGAAGTTGGGTTCTTCCAAATATTTGCGAAATGCCTCACTTCTGTATCTTATTTACAATTGTAAGCAACTTTTAAATGGTTGTTTTTCTAACTGACCTTAAGCTTGCATTGCCTTTTACCAGTGTGGCATGTAAACCATAATTTAATAAACTTAAGGGTCCAGTGTGTGTAATAGCATGCATATGGAAACGAATCTGACGTTTTATGCAAAAAAAATTAATAGATGATGGAGAGGTCGATAATCTATTCGATTGCCGTGTTAATGGAACATTGCGGAAAGCCAATATAAAGCGGAAAAATTCACAGGATTTTACAAAAAAGGGAAAACCATTTAATCAATTATTCCTTTTTATTCCTTTTGTAGTTCTTCCATCCAAATGAAATTTATGTGAATCTTTTTCCAATTTTTTTACCGTTTTTAAAAAAATTCGATTTATAGATTGTCATTTTGGGGCAATTTTTAGATGGGTAGGCCACAAATAATACTTTAAAACAATAATAATAATAGTAATAAAGAGGCTTTGTTTGACTATTTTGATTGAAGAAAACTCTCCACTGTAATAAAAAACATCTGCCTTGTAATGCTCCAATCTAGCTCCAGCATTTACCGATCTTTAACTCAAATCCTATTCAAGATCTACAATAGGGTATGTAAGGAAGTCTCAAGATTAGTCTGGATTATGTATTAAGGCTCCGATCCGTGACCAACAGTGACTGGAGCGATAGTAATAGTGCGATAGTATATGGATTTCCCTGAACAGTTTTTGAATAGACAACCACCATTGAGGAACCTCAGTTTGAGAAACTCTGTTATAGAACACGTCATATGTAAGGGGCGGAGCTTTACTAACAATCAACACCTGTCCAAAGATGAATATGAAGGGAAAACAAATAATATTTAATTATGAAAAAATCTATACATATGCAAAAATATTTACAAAGGATGGAACGATTGTTTTTTGAACTGATTTTAAGTACTTTT
>JAZBGY010001134.1:0-28626 GCA_037414755.1 Lydus trimaculatus | reverse complement strand
CGTAGCAGCAGCAACAACAACAACTACAAAAAAAAAAAACATCGATTTTCCGATAAAATCACATCAAAATAGTTAAATTTGAAATTTATTATCACGAATAAATCTATTAATTGTTACACGAATTCAAATATATGCAAATTTAGTGGAATTACAAAAAAAACGGTTATAAATTCAACATTCTTGTTGTGTGGTGGTTGTAAAAATAGTTGTAATCTGGGTGAGGTAAAGAAGGGAAAAAAAAACAACAAACCAACCCCACAAAAACCCAATAGATTCTCCCTATATGGTCTCATTTAATTTCCTGTACAAGTTTTCAGTATACGAATCCTTTTAAAAAGCGCTTTTTTCTCTCAATATATTGTTGTTGATAGCTAGGTATAGTGGAATGATAATGGAACACACACACAAAAACTTCCTTAATCCTACACTGATAAATATTGTGAAATATGTAAAATCAATACGAAACAATACAAAATGATTATTTGTGGTATGTACAGGTGTTTGCAGTAACTTGAAACATCTCCAGTTAGATTCATTAGTTTTCATATGAGTTCTACTGACTTGAACTAGCGATTGCCAAACTTTTATTGATTGCTGTAACTCTAGATTTACATTTATAACTCTACTGTAAAGATGTGGTTCGATCTTTGTCTGATAAATGTGGCTGTAGATGTTCCACAATGATCCTGACAAAGATAGAAGAAAGTTTGATGTATAGAGAAAGCTCTAAGAGTGGGTGGAATTTTCATTTTATTTTCATCTCCTTCTAACACATACGCAATTCCTAAGAGCATGTAGTGTTGGTATATTTTGGGATGTTCGCATTTGAAAAACCAACACTGTATACATCCTGGAAGACTAATTTGAACGATAGCCACTGTTCTACGTTCTACGATATAGAGTTCTATGTTTGACCCTCAACTGGTTAAGTTTCTTTGCTACTTTTCTTGTAAATTAGGAGAAAGTTGGTTTTTCAAATGCTAACATTAGGTAATGTAGAAATATGTAGTTCGATCTTTGTCTGATAAATGTGGCTGCAGATGTCCCACAATAATCACGACAAAGATAGAAGAGAATGTGATGTTTAGAGAAAGCTCTAAGAGTGGGTGTAATTCTTATTTGATGTTTATCTCCTTCTAACTAATACGAAATCCTTAAAAGTATGCAGTGTTGGTATATTGCTGACGTTTGCATTTGAACCACCAACACTGTATACATTCTGGAAGGCTAACTCGAACGATAGCCACTGTTCTAGGATATAGAGTTTTGTATTTGTCATTCAACTGAGCAAGCTTCTTTGCTGCTTTTCTTGTAAATTAGAAGAAAGTTGGTTTTTCAAATGAAAACATTCGATAATGTAAAGATGTAGTTCGATCTTTGTCTGATAAATGTGGCTGTAGATGTTCCACAATGATCATGACAAAGATAGAAAAGAGTGTGATGATTAGAGAAAGCTCTAAGAGTGGGTGTAATTCTTATTTGATGTTTATCTCCTTCTAACTAATACGAAATCCTTAAAAGTATGCAGTGTTGGTATTTTGCTGATGTTTGCATTTGAATCACCAACAATGTATACATTCTGGAAGGCTAACTCGAACGATAGCCACTGTTCTAGGATATCCTTTTGTATTTGTCATTCAACTGAGCAAGTTTCTTTGCTGCTTTTGTTGTAAATTAGGAGAAAGTTGGTTTTTCAAATGTAAACATTCGATAATGTAAAGATGTAGTTCGATCTTTGTCTGATAAATGTGGCTGTAGATGTTCCACAATGATCATGAAAAAGATGGAAGAAAGTGTGATGATTAGAGAAAGCTCTAAGAGTGGGTGTAATCCTTATTTTATTAATATCTCCTTCTAACTCATACGAAATCCTTAAGAGTATGCAGTGTTGGTATTTTGCTGATGTTTGCATTTGAAATACCAACACTGTATACATTCTAGAAGGCTAACTTGAACGATAGCTAGACTATAGAGTTCTGTATTTGTCATTCAACTGAGAAAGTTTCCCTGTTGCTTTTCTTGTAAATTAGGCGAAAGTCTTGAATAGATCAGTTCAGTCTATGAAAAACAATGAATCTACAGGCCGTCCTAGCTACAGCAAACACTATCATATATGAAAAACAATAAATAAATGAATTAAAAAAAAAGAAAAGATGTAGATCTGGTACATGATGGGATGTGCTTCAAGACAATGAAAATGTCACCGTATTGAGTCGAAGCCAAACATATATGAATGTAACTTTTTTTTTTTTTTACAAAACTTACCTCACATGGTGGTGGTGCACTACGATATGACGGTACAATTTTGAATGTAACTGAACCTCTTGCTTCCCTCTACAACGTACAAGAGAATACAATTTAAGTTTAGAAATAGTTTCAACTTTATAGTGATAATAAATGTGTGTGTTTGTGTGTAGGAAGTTGTATCAAAATTTAAACAAGCATTTGTCAGAGGGTAAATACTGTACACTGTACATGTTAAATTTCAAAATATCTAGTTAACTAACGAAGCTTTATATATAAGGAAGACGTGTTGTAATGTTTAACGAAGATTTACACTTTAATTTGTTACGACGAAAGTTTTATTTTATAGTTAAACAAAAATATGTGCAATTAACATTTAATAAAAAAAAAAACGTAAAATTAAAACAAAATTGTAGAATTTACACAATTTAACTTATTGATTGTATAAAAGCGACAGGATACAGGTAGATAAATAAAGATGTAGTAAAGTAAGTAAAAGATAGCGAGAAGATAAACGAGTTAGTTAAAAAGATTTTATGGGATATCATTCGATCTTTGTCTAGTTGATTCGAAAATTCTACGATCCACACGGGTACTATAAACAATCTCAATGGACACGACAAAGATAACATGTTTTTGCCATCTCTAACAATCTAATTTTTTTTTTTTTTGGTTCATTGATATAACATTACCATTTCAGTTGAAGCTTTTTGAAATTAATCACCTTTTAATGCTTTTAATTTGTGTAATTTTAATTAATTTAATTGAATACTACCCAAAAAGTGGACTTACGAGGATCTTTTGTAGAGCACTCACTGATTGATTCATAACAGAAATACCATTAATTTCACGTATTTCATCACCTACATGTAATGTTGCTTGTCGATGGATCATACCACCATGCATTATTCTTGCTACTATACATTTACCATCTTCGTTCATTTTTAATGTGATACCCTGTAATCCAATGAAAATTTTTTAATGGAAATAGCAATAACTAGAAACAGGGGAATAGTTGCAACAATAGAAGATTTGAAATAAAAAACCAATAGTTTGTAGAAAACAGAATACAAGAAGAGAGGAAGTTTCTAGTTTATTTTTTATTTTTTTTGTTATCACAGGTGTATTTCTATCAAAACATCCACAATAATTTTGTCTGTCTGTCATATCCAAAACTTATGGAATTTTTTTTAGTGGTAACTGTAAGAATAACAATCTAAAAAGTTTTAGACAACGTCTATTCTACGATAAATTGAAAATGGAAACAATTCGTTGGTAAATCTTCTCGTATTGAAATCACACAAATCTTACTAAAACTGTTGTTTGTTTATTATCAATCAGTAAATATCCTTCATCAATTCAATGCTGATAAGTTCCTTTCAAGCTTATCGTCAAGAATATAAAAGGAATTGGAAGAATTTAATTTTCTATTCGCATCTTCTGCTGTCATTTCAACAAAATTTCGATTTATTCAACTTATTCTGAACAAACAATCATCTTGATTCCAATCTTGATTTGCGTAATAGAAGTAGATCTTGTAGTGTTTTATTTACATTAATAATTCAGAAAATTACAAGATCTTACAGTTCGTTTTAAGATAAATGGAAAAATAAAAGAGTCTGATAAGAATATGTGTGGAATACGTTTACTGACAGAAATCTTCCACTGAAAGCGTAATTTATTATTAATCGATAAATACACAATCCAAATGTAATCCTGATAAGCTTTCCACTCGTTCAGGTATTTTCAATAATATTTATCTACACGATATAAAGGAAACTAGAAAAGTCTGATTTGGTTTTTCTCTTTTTTAACTTTTGTATTTTCGTTATAAATAGCTATGGTCTATTTACGTTGAAAATACACAGCTAGTTGAAACGGTCGGCGTTCGGTTGAGGTGGTGGGGGTCCCATAATAACAGGTAAATAGCATATGAGTTGTAGAAGTGGGGACGGTGTCGCAATTTTCGACCGATGTATTTCTTTCACAAATCCACACTACATTGATTTGAATCTTTTTGTTGTTTTGTAGCTCAACAATTTTGTTGAGTAACTGTCAGAGAAGAATTTGGAACACCTGAAAAACGACAGCTAAACATTTATTTCCTGACGAACTTAACTTTATAATAAAGAGCGAAGAAAACCGAAACAGATAACAAAAAATGTGGGCAGTTGCACACTACTATCAAACAAAGATTTCGAACCTACTGGAGCCAAAGTTCACAAAGGACAGTTAATAATCATGTTATTGGCGATTCATTGAAACTATTGCTTTTAGGCTAGTTCTTGTGAAATTTATGATTAGGGTCTCAGACAAAGGGTTAGGCCTTGTAGTCTTCCAATAAATTCGAAAGTTGCTGTCTTGTCTTCAGTTGTCCATAGAAAAGACGCATGCATCTGTTGACTGTCAACCCACTTTGTGGCAGCAGTGCAAATTGTTTTAATAAAGACCCCTGAAATAGCAACATCTGTTAATTTTCGCAATCGACTGACTGGTTTCCTTACAAGAATTTTCTTAATTTTTATCGATCGTACGACAAACGTTAACAACAGAGACTCCTACATAAGAGGTGTTCGCTACCTAGTTTGACTGACAGAACCAGAAACATTTGGCTGATACGATTTTATTGTCACTATTGATAACAATATTGATCTACATGGTAAATACAAATGAGGCCTAAATTACACGGATTTGACTGTAATTCCGATAATCTTTTACGAAAAATATTATATCCTGTTGTCCTTTGATGTACCTCTACTATTAATTAGCGACAAATATTTCATGTCCGCATTTCAGTAAATTAGTAATCCGTAGATTAGCAGCTACAAACTTGTATTTGGATTAAATTTCGAATGATTTTCGAATTTCTAATAATTATAGAAAAATAACGTCTTCTGTTGGAAATGAATAAATCTATCTTTAAACCGATTACAATCACATTACATTTCAACAATTGTACAGCTTCTAGTACTTGAACAATAACCATTATTAAAACCAATTTCATCAATATCAGATTTCTATTATTTCTCTTCTATACTTTCAACTATTCCACATTTTATATTGTAGCGAATAGAAAAGCAATATTGATATTTTATCAAAAAAAAAAAAACAAACAATAACGACAAGAAAAACGAAGATATATTAGAATACTTTACCATAGGTTCGTCGGTGTTTTTCTGGAATTGTACAAGTCGCACCCTTGTTACGTTTTCCATTTCCACTTCGCCATTAGGACCATCAAGTTCTTCACCACCATTGAGATAGGGTAATAGGGGTGGTGGTGTAACTCGCATGGCATCTTCACCATATATTTCATGCGCCACAACATCATGCGCTTGCAGTAGTGCCTGAAAAAATGCATTACCAAAACACACAAAATTTTAGATTTGAATATGAATATGTGGCAGAGATGATTGAAATTGTAATAGAGAAATGTCAGAGATGTCTTATTTATTTTGATGAATATTCATTACTTATTACTACATCGTGTGGTAATTTTGTTCGTGAAACTAGAATGTCGATACTAGTTGTGGTTTAAACATCAAGAGAAATAACATTAATACGGTAATTTTGTTGGAATGCAGGAACTTTCATCTAAACCAAATGGATTCCTGTTGATTTTCTCAAACAAAACTTACTCATATTTGAGATGAAAGACATTTATTTTGGAATTGTCTGTAATCTATCGAATATAATATCTTTAAGTTGGGAGATTTTTTGCATAAAACCAGCTGTCGGTAGAATCCTGTCCCTTGTCTCATGAATTATCTTCTGTTGTGCTTTTTGTTGAACATAGAGACTTGGTTTTTCCTTTCCTGTCAAGCTAATGTATGTTAACGATGAGAGTATGAAAAAATCAGCAATTTTTTTGAAAAAAATTTTTGCCGCAACTATAGATTCAAATACATAAATTCCAGGGTTGTTGTTGTTATTATTATGAAAACATCTAAAATTCATATCGTACATAAATAATATTTCTCATTCATTCTAAACGATATTCCATCATAATTCATAAAATTTGATGTTAAACAACAGTCCTAAAATAATGTGCTAGCATAAATCATAAAACAACAAAACCTAAAGAACATTGGTCGAAATAAAATAACGGTTCTGAATTTAATTTAACCAAACAATTCAAATTTGTGTAAATTAAACCTATTTTAACAACAACAATAAACTTCGTTATCATGATATCAATTTACAATTGTAACGTAAAAAAACTAGACATATTGAACGAAAACCAATACCAGACACCCTTGTGATTTTCATATGAAAGTAAAGTAGCTTTTTTTTTTTAAATAAAGCCCATCCACATTTGTTCTGTTTAGGGTAGTCATAAAATCGAACAGTTGAACAAAATGCCTAATTGAGGTGGAATTTCTAGTCTTTCTATTTGAATATATGATATGTTTGTTGTGATTCTCTGTAATTTCATATGTTGTAAAATAAGGGTTTGTCTTGTTTGGTCTACAAAAATATTAGCTGATTCCCTGTGTTCTTCTAGATTATTTAACAAAGGAATTAGGAATTGTGGGTTAGGTGTATATTGTCGGAATTCAACAAATGGAACGAAAAATGGGTCAGATTTAGCGCGGTCGGGGATTGGGACACTTTGAAAGTGTTTGGACTATAAGCCATATTGTCTGGATTGTTGAATATTTGTGAAATCTGTAAGGGTGTGTGTAGTTTTATTGTCGTATAACTTTCCATTTCCGTTGTTTGTGAATAAACAAACAACACGATTTTGAGTATAATTAGTAAGACTTGATAATGAAAACGAGCTTGTAGCTAGTAGCCTTTAACAATGAATCACTACTAATAAAAATTTACAACAAGTTTAATGTATAAAGTAGATAGAACATTGTCTTGATGGATTTTGTAGGGTTGTTTGTTCATTTAACAAGGAAATAGCGGTTTTCGACGTAGGACTTTGAAATAAGGAAGTAATTAAGAGGCAAAGCGTTTGATTTTCATCAGCAGATCTTATCGAATGCTTACGAGAAAAGAAACTAACCAGAGAATTACCTTTATGTGATGGAAACACGTAAGAACCGAAAGTATAACACACATCTACAACAATAGACCACAATTTGTGGCGAAAAACGCAAACTACTCTAACGAATCTACTAAATATAGAAGATGGAAAAATTGCAAATCGAGAGGTGTGGTCGACAATGCTATAAAAATATATAGCTGAAAAATAGAAGATTGCCCCCGTTAGTACTTTCGTACCACTTACAAATAGACTTTAGGCATTTCAATTCTAATAAATTTGAAGAAATACAAAGAAAATCGATATGTCTTAACTGTAAAAATTGGCGTATATTGCTCCAATTTTTACGGTTATTTCAACGAAAAAGAAGCGTAAATAAGAGAAATTTCCCAAAAAATCAATGCAACTGTAATGATTTTTATAAGAACGTTAACAAATTATTTGAATTCCCTTAAAACTGTACCCTTTTGATTCAAATGATCTTAAAGTAATTTTCATGAGAAAAAAAAAACACAATACGTGAATATTTCTTGTTAATTTATATCGCTGAAAATCCTGAAAGATTGTCATTAAACCGTTTCAGAGTATTGATTATATTTTATAGTACAATACTCGATAGAATCTCGACGTAGATTTTCCTGTGAATCAACTCACTATCACGTACAACTATTGTTATTTTCAAGATAGCTTAAACCATAAAAATTATCATCATCATCATCATCAACAAATCATCCATAATGAAGTGAACGAATCAAGCTTAACGTAGCAGTTTTTTTCCCCCCAACCGAAATTCTATTACTTTTCGGTTTGTTTACCACACGTTTTAACAGGACATTTTTCGTGTGTTGTAAACAATTAAACATAAACACATTGTTTGGATGGTATGCAAAAACAAAATACAAGAGATAATCTTCAAACAATGTGTATTTGCAACAATTAACATTGCCAATATATAGTCATGGATCTGTATGTTGTTGTATTAATTCGATAAACTTCTCTACAATTCCAAACACAATAGTAAACACTGTGTGTGAAATGGGTTTTTCGTTATGAAAACGTACGTAGAAATGTCAGAACTAGTTTTCGTACACCTGATGCTTCATTATTCACAATTAACATGAATTTAAATAATAATTATCTCGTTCAATGCGGATTGAGACTTTGTTGGATTTTGAGTCACGTTCTGGAAGTGTATTGTTGCAATTCACACACTTATAGAAGACAGTTAGACTAGATAAACATTCTCAACTGTAATTTGAGGATAAATATTAGAACATCATTAGTAGAATTGAAGTTTCTTGATGCAACTTCATAGATTCAATCAGATAATAAAAGTCTAAAAACAAATACAGATTGTAAAATGGTGGATGCGCCGGGAAATCCTCAGTGGAATTAGTGACCGTTTTTTTTAGGAAAAACCAAATAAAAATACGAATTAATTGGAAAATACCAATAGGAACTAGACAAGAAACAAGTCTATTCTACTGAAGTGTTGTCAGCAATCTTCAAATTTAATCGAATCGAGTACGAAAATCGCCCATTTCCTACATGAACCTTTCAGCAATTTTATGAATTTGGTTAATTTGAATTGTGTCCTCCAACAAACTTTAAATAAAAATTCACGTAGAAACAAACCAACAATTTTTTTCTGTTTCGGTGTTTTGTTGAAGTTTGATTTTGTTTCACCGAAATCACAAAAAAAGCAAAACCAAACAAATCCAACTTTACAACAATCTCGTTCGTATGTTAACTCTCAACTTTAATCCGTTCTATTGCCTGTTTTGACAGACATAACTGTGAACATCAATCGGAAAATTCACTCTATAGAAATCCATCATGGTGTTCTAGTTTTTGAAGTCGTTCAAGCATCGCATATATAATTTGTTATGCAATAAATATAGAAAGAGAGGAGAGAGCAAAAAACGAGAGATTAATATGCAAAATTTATTCTTCCTGAATCTGTAAAGTCAATATTGCATTGAAATAATCAATAAAAGTTTCAATAAGTAATAGTTTTATTTATTATGCCATAGATCTAGTCTATTTCAGTAAATTCATTTATCAAAACACCTTCAGCAACAAATCAATTTCAAACCAGTCTAGACATATATATGATGAATGAAGTTAATCTTTTTGAGGGAAAAAGATATCAAAAAAAATTTGATAACACTATCATTTCACTTCGTACCGTTTTTTTCCGATTATTTTCATGTCAACATATCATAGTGGAACACTATTCGATTTATATTTTCCACTTAAATTGTTCATTTTTATTATGGAGTTGAACAGAATTTCTGTTAACTAAATAGAAAGCTTTTAATGATGCTAATTAATTCATCAATTCCAACAAAATTAAAGGAGTTCCATTAACATTTTTTTATCACGTAAACGTTGTAATAATTAAAACAAAACTCAAGCTTTTATTATGATGTAAACACTCCAAAAAGTGTTTCTTTTTTCTCCCTTGTTTTTACTAATTGCAAATCCTACCTGAATTCTGGAGAAATATAATTGAAGTGTACAGTTTTGTAGAATAATATCACCTGCATCATTTAGAATGGTAGAAGGAAGTTGCAATAAGAATTACTCAAGAGATTGTTTGTAAAATAGCGGAATTGAAGCGAAAAAAGCAAAAGAGACGAGTAGGCAGACAAGCGGAAGGACAAGTGGTTGTAATATTTTTGTAGAATTATTAAAGGAAACAGTGGAATTATATGGAATTCCTTTTTGATATTAATACAAAAATTGAAATAAATTCAACAATATTGTTCAGAACTTTTTGTTTATATACAAAATGAAATATGGCGTTTTTCTACCCCCCCCGCCCCAATTCAAACCACTTGAAATATTTATTTACAATGGAATGAATAAGTCAACAAAAAACAATTCTTTCGATTGTTAAACGGAATTGTATGGAATTTTCATGATTTTAACAATTCCACCTTTGTTTTTCAAGATTATTGTTGACTGAATACACAAAACTTTTGCTAATTAATGGTGATGTTCAAGTTGCTACTATTACAGCATTTTGTAAGTCTCTTTTTCATTATTTTGAATTTGATGTGATACGAACGAGATACAACTTTTTGTATCTCTGTATTTACCTGGCGCCTCCACCATTTCTATTGCATCCATTGGAATTTTTCGGCAATAAAATTACCTTTTTTCCTACTATTTTTCTCTTCAAAAACACAGAAAAATTGAACAATTTAACAAACACTGAATTGTAATTTTCAACACTAAACGTCACGTGTTACTTGGAAGAGGTTACATACACTAAACTTGTCGTTGCCAAATCCTGAGACATTAAAGTGTTTTATTGTATCGATTACCATATTTTACCGCTATATGTTTGGAATAACGTATCCAAATATTGTTTTAGCAATATTTATCAGTTTGGCAGCAATGGAAACAAATCTACATTTTGACAAAGCCTTAGAAATTCAGAAAAAGTCCCTTTTCCAATCATCTTTTACTACAGAAATTTTAGAAATTTCACCACCACAAATCGATCCAGTAAACATCAAATTTTGCTTTTCCAGGTTGATGTTGACTGGATTTACAAAGCTTATGATAAGCAACAACGATGATCTTCAAGTTTGTCGCAATAAATTCCCACCATGTTCCGGTAGGGTTTTATATTTCCGGACGCAAAGAAATGTTTGTTATTCTAGTAAGGGAAATGTCACCAGTAGATCATAGACGTTTCGAAACTATAGAATTTTCGCTTCTTATTATGCTGAATTTGATATTACATCACACCATTACTGTAATATAAAAAATTAGCTCATGGCATCGAATTATTCTTTCTAAATCAAGAGATCAGTATTCTTTGATAACAAAAGTGCCCTTTTAGTCATTTGGAAATGGCAAAACACACACGAGGTATACAGTATGCGGCAACAAACTAAGTACATACTAGAAAGCATCGACTTTACCCACTCTCACTTCTTTCATATAAGTTGAGAAAATAACAGAAACTGGTCTTTCAGAACGATAAAATCGCCGGTTGTTGATGCCATCCCATTATTAATTGGGTTTTAATATACCACCCCTATTTCATACATTAAAAATTTTACTAATCAGTCTAATATTTTGTAATAGATTTGCTATCTTTGTCCGAAATATTAGCAACATCTCCAGGCAAATGTATCAGACAAAGATCGATACTAGAGATCGGTGGCGTCCAACAACACTTCTAGCTGTCCAGTTGCTCTTTATAAGAAATGATGGTATTGATACTTTTCCTTATGTGCCTGTTTTGCTGACGCATACTGTATACCGTGTGGAAGTACACTTACAGTAATATCTATAAAACAAATTTCTCTTTCTAAAGCTTTCCTAAGGCGTTCATTAACAAAACGGAAACACATATTATCAATATTAAAGAGAATGCGTTTTCTTGGAAGACTTAATTCTTAGATGTTTCAAAGATCATCCAACAAAGATAATTTGTTAACCTCCACCCATCTAATTATAATTCACATAAACATCAAATAAATTACCCACAGAAATACATACAATCGGCTCGATTAAAAAGGTGAATTAATGGCAACAGTTTTTGTATTAGGATTTTTTTTGTATTGTAAATAGGTAGAAAAATCAACAATACTTTTTATATTTATTTTTAATCAGCACCCTACTATCTCATTGATACATACACGGATTTTATTTTGAAAGTAGAACGTCAATATCGTTCTTTTTATAATTCAAAGTAAACATTGATTCAATAAAAATATATAACAAGCTCTCAAAGTTTAAGCTTATCAAAACTTTTATGTTAACTGAAGAAAGTTGAGAGAAGTAAATCTAAACATATATCTTATATAAGAGTGATTTGCATAGAATTTTCGTGGCATATGTTAAAATGAGGATGTTTGTTTTCTTGATACTTGCAGCGGTTTTTCGGTTATTTACAAACCGACAAGCTGTATAAAAAATACAGCAAAGTATTAATGTTCTCTTAGAAACAATAAAGCTTCAATTAGCCAACAACGCCAACAACAAAGTTCCCAAACAACTATTGGAATGTTTACAGAAAATTAGAAGAGTGATTCGAATAGTGTAAATAAGCTAAATGTAAATAGGTTGGAATTTCACACTAACGACCATCTAGAGATGAGAGGGACATTCCACTAAGTAATGGTAGGTTGAACACAAAAACCGTCATCTATGTCCTAATGAAGATGGGCGTTCAATCAAGTCTTGTAAATTGTAAGCTTAAACATTTGTAGAGCTTATAAAGATTAAGCTATTTAAACTGTTTGATTTATAACACGAATTAATAAAGATCCTACTTTTATCCGTCTGTTTTTTTTTTCTCGAATTCTATCTTCTTTTAGTTTAAATTATAAAAGAAAAACTTCCATCAAAGAACATCGAATTAGTTTCGATTTTATTGGGAATTCAAGTCAATTATATAGACGTCTCGAAATTAAACATCTACTTGAATTTCGATCAACTGTAAAATTCGCTGTAGATTAAATTTTCTTCAAAAGTTAATATAGTTGTTGTGTGTATGTTTTTTATAGCAGTAAACCGTCAGAACAATGAACCTTTTTTCGCCTATAATTGATTGTTGGTTTTTAGGTAGGGAAATTTTTATAAAAATAGCAAGCAATTAATAAATTTCATTGTAATAAAAGGAAACACAACATAAAACCAAATTTTTTCATTGTTTACATTCCATATAAATAAATAAATAAATAGATAGATAAATGACAACCATTTTTTTTTGGACAATACTACCATATAGTTTTATTACAGTAATATTTCGACCGACTATACAGATCCA
Organism: Lydus trimaculatus; assembly: GCA_037414755.1. Taxonomy (NCBI): domain Eukaryota; kingdom Metazoa; phylum Arthropoda; class Insecta; order Coleoptera; family Meloidae; genus Lydus; species Lydus trimaculatus. The sequence continues at coordinate 15,595 of JAZBGY010001134.1, read as the reverse complement.
TAATAATAATGATAATGTCTGGAAATATCAATTACTTACAACAGATTTCCTAGTTAGATGTCAAAGGAAATGAATGCTGAAATTCCAGGATAAATTTGAGAAATCTACAATAACTTCCACACCATAGCACATCGAATATTTGATGAATTCAATTATTCTGATTGTTTTGTTCAACAATATTGTAATTCTTTCAGAAAAACCAGAGAAATAGACAATAAAAATTAATTTTTACGATTAAAAATTTAATGAATCGAAAGAAAGCAACTTTCCAAACAATAACAAAAAGAATTCAATTATCGTTTTAACTTACATAGCATAGCATGCTTTCTGCAAACTTCTCACATAACCACCGTTCTTTGTCGTGTTTTGTTTTGTTTCTAGAAATTGTTATCCAAGTTTTTCTACTTCACTTCCATCAAGTTCATAGTTTTATAGGTGGAATCTTTGTAAAAGAACTACGTCTACCACCATTCTTAACAACCTTCTTTCAGACAGGAACGATGAGTTATCTGATTAAGTTTGTTGTATTTGAACATCACTCAAATTTACAATTCGAAACTTTTCTTATTTATTTACCAAAATGGGGAAAAACCCGAAATTTCGACCATTTAATTAGAAATAATTAAAACTGTGTTTATATAGAACTACTTCCTATAGGCGAATTTATGTGAGAATAATTAACTTTTGTGAATAAAGTTTGAAAGTTGCAATACCGTATCCAACTCTATAGTTTTACGAACGACTGAATATACACACTCAAGTGGCCGTTATGAAAGCTGGAAGCTTACTGGGTTCATGTTTGGAGTAAAGAGTAAAACGCGCAGACTACCACACTAGAGTTGCTATGCTTTTGATATACGAATTATTATATAAAATTCAATTTAAATTTTTATATCTTGTTGATCAAAAAGACGATGATGATTATTTTCAAGAATATTTAAATAGTTATTAAATTGATATACAGTTTGTTTGTTTATTGGATCGTTCATGCGGAAATTGACTGCAACTAACTGATACAATACAGAATATAAAAGCGATTTTCATAGACATATTAGCAATTACTGAATTAATCAATTTGTTTGATAATACTAGGCAATAAAAAAAATGAGGTGATATTTTTATGAAAATATCTAAATTGATTCTATTAAAGTTTCCATAATAAAGCTATTTTTTCAGGTTTCCATTTACTGTTCTGACACGTGAATGAGTGAATGAAAATGAGAAGATTATGGAATTCAAACAAAAAAAAAATTATAGCTCAATAAGCAACACAGTGGTTCTCAAACCGTAATCAAATTACACTAAATGGTTTTGTTTATATTCAAGATCGGGAATATATTTAAAATTCTTATCACTTGAATGCAAAACTCCCGTTTTAATTGGCATTTTTAGAGAAGACCATCTTAATGAAACAAACAATTCATAAATATATACAGCGTGTTCTACCTACTTTGCCGAAGTGTGTTTACCTTACATTAAAACATTGAAAGTAATTGAAGCTTGAAGTTAAAGGACAATTAAGACAAGTTTTATACTGCACAAAAGTGAGAATGAGGAATTATTAGTTTCCATACTTCTCCTACTCTTGCGCAATCAAGTTGCGCGCAATTCAACTCAAAGAAAGAAAGACAGAAGGAATTAGAGAAACTTTGCCATATTTGTATTAACCTGCTGTCAATCTTCTGTTATTCTATTGTATTTTTTCAGTTAGTTTGCAGTCAAGTTGTCCAAATAAAATTGTTTTACTGTAATTCGATTATTAAGGTTTTATGCTAAGCATTCTCGATAATTAATGAATACCGAAGAGAAGACTTCTATACTTATGTTGTGGGGAAACTTTACTTGGAAATTTCATAAAACATGAAAGAATCGTTAAATTCGTAATAAACAATTGAAAAATAACGATCAAGATAAAGCTCCCTACAAATTTTAATTCTAGAAAAAGTAAACAAAAAGTTTTCCAATTTAATTCTAAATATTAAAAATTGAGTAAGTAAATAAAAAGTACTGAACTGAAGCGGGTAAAAAAGAGGAAATTAATTAATAAAACACTAAAAATGTAGAATTTTCACTTTCACAGCTGCCTTATAAGAATACTAAACAGGATAATTTTGATGGAAAAACATATTGATTCTAAAACTAAGCACGTAATATCGTTTCAAATTTTAACAAGTTTTACTGTCGTTACAATGCAAAGAAAAAAAGTTTAAATTATCTTCACTATCTCATATATTTTTAACCAAAACAGTCCACTTAACATACAGGTCATTTATTGTTGAATTGTTATTTACAATTTTGTTCAATATTAGAAAACTAGGACGAATTGCATTCAATCGAATACAATAAATATTTATACGAATATTTTTCAACAAATAAAAATTTACTGTTTTGATGAAAGCTTTCCATACAATTTACTTTTGAACTGAATGGATAACAAACATGCAATTGATAATTTGGCAACCGATAAATCGTTCCAGATTGAATTTATTAAAACTTCCACATATTGGCTGGATAATAAGATTTTGAATGGTTCTTCTTTATAATTTATAGACTTCCCTAAAGATTTTTCTAAATGCCAGCTATCAGTTACAGTAATTACAACAATTAAAGTTATCTAACTTGCATTTATTTATGTAGAAAAAGTTTCTAGTGCAAATTCGAGTAACAAATTCAAACTAACTACTCGACTAATTGTCATGATATAGAAACTATTATAGAATGGTATTGCATATTTTAACAATAATTGTTCGTAAAGTTTATATAGAACAAGACGATGGTTGATAAATCCATAAATTAACAAACTTCAACAAATGTTGGATTAGAAGTGTCCTCTGTTTTTTTTTTGCACTTTTCATCTAAATGTATATTTCTCTCGTTTTGTGAACGAAACAAGTGAAGCAAATGACCTACCAGTGAACTACCACAGTCAAATTTTCTTGGTTTATTCAGAAATAAATGGAATTACATTCAGGTGAAAGACTCTTCCACAAACTATACCTGGTAGACTCTGAAACAGTTTTTTTCCCATATTAAAGCTCCTAATTATTATGCCGACAAAATACATGTAGAATTAAGTCGTAATTTATAATTCATGTAAGACTTGCGCGAAATTTAAAGAATGCCTGAAAAATGGAAATCAATTTTTTGCCAAATACAAATTTAGTTCGCTGAACTAGCGCAAAAAATCCAAAAAGAAATATTTTAGAGTTGATGTGGATTAAAAAAATGTCGATAGATTCGAATGGAAGGTGACTTTTTCCAATTTAATGCTCGTTAGAGACAAACATTTTGATGACCATTGAAATACTCTAGATTCGAGTCATTTGAAACAATTTTATCTAGTTGTTGGAAAGTACGAAATATATGTTTTAATGAAATTTTAAAAAGAACTAAAGTATTGAAAAAACAACAACGGAAACATCTCTTACATAAAGTCGGAATTTATTGATTGAAAAGAGGATTAAATAGCGAGTTCTTGAAATGACTTATAAATAAATGAAAACACGAGAACTGTTGCTTTAAAATTAACATCTTAGCAATGTTGAACAGTTTAACACTTATCGATTAAATAATATTAAAATTATTTAGAATTATTCCATTATTATACAAAATATAATTATTTCAAGACATTGTAAAATGGTGGATGCGCCAGGCGAATTTGACAACAACTGTAAAACGGATGGAAAAGCATTGAAAATGAACAAGGAAAGTAATCAACTTAAGCCAAAAACTATTATCTTCATCTTTCTGTTGTAAGGTGGAACAAGCTGCAGTCACAAATTCAATTCGACGATGTCAATTTTATTTAAATTTCTTTACTACGTTTGGATCTGATCTTCAAAATTATCAATTTTAGCTGAAAAATGGTGGATGCGCGCCGGCAAACAATCAGTTAAGAAGCTAAAATATTAAATTTTTATCAATAATTTCGTAATTCGTTTCAATTTTTAAACATAGTGAGCATCTGAAGTACACCCCCGTAAATCCCTTATTTATGCACGAAACTGAAAAGAATTTTAAGAGCTTAAAGAACAAAATCTAATTACCCTGTTTTTATAAAAAGGTCTCTATATTAATAAATAAATAGAGGTGAGTGACCAGTGCCAGATTAAGCTGGGAGTTGAGGAGCACACGCTGCAGGGTCCAGTGACTCAAATCCTAAAATACGTAAGTATTTTATAAATCGGTACACGTGTACGTAAGGTTAAAAAAGCGACTCAAGACATAACTGAGCCCCAGCACCTACAACTTCTTAATCCGGCATTGTCACTTGCTTTTGTAGACTGAAAAAATTTAGCAGTTTAGTGTATGAATGAAGGATGTATGGAGACGTACACCTCTAGATGAGACATCCTGTATAATTTCAATTACCTTTAAAAACCGCAAATTTTGTTTGTTCTCAATGTTGAGAGGAAAATATTCCTTCAATGCCAAAGTTGTTCAACTTTTCATCTTACCATAACAGAATAAGAACCTTAATTTCGGATTGACACTTGAAATGTTTATTAACATTCGCAAATTGTACATCAAGTTGAAGGGAAAATTTACAGTTTTTTATTCAGACGGTTGAATTTATTTGGAACATTAATTATATAGAATTGTCGATGTATACTTTCAGTTTCGTTTCGGTTTTGATGTAAAATGAGCTTAGAGAGCTACATGATATATTTACAATAGAAAGCAGGAAGGCACTTTTCATTGGTGCCCCAATTCCAATTTGCTGGTAGCCGCCTTATGTGAAAAATGTGTATCATTTTATCGGTCTTGTAAGAAATTAGATAATTTACGTTCTCATATAAAAGTTCACAACAAAAAAGGTTGGCTTTCTATTGCACTCTTATATACAATCGTTTGCTTATCGTGCATCTTTCACACTCATGTTTATACCAATCGTGAATACAAATGATGTTCATTTTTACAAATCAAAATAACCAATGAATAAAAGAAAACAAGCGATTTTTTCCACTACTCTACACAAAAATACGAATATGAACTTTAAACAATAGAAACATATCCTTTTAGGTTGACTAGTTCGCTTTTAGATTAACAGCTTTGTTGAAAACGTGCACACTGACACGCAATTGTTTCTAAGTTACTTTGGGATTTCATTTTAAATACCTACATCGTTACTTCTTCATATAGGTCTTATTATTTTAAGACGTGCCGTAAGTCACGTGGTTCTCTACTATAGGTGTGTACTGCACTCCATGACTTACGTTATTAACGCTTCTCGTAGATTCGTTGAATCATGGCCGTTATTCTCACCGTCTTTCGCTCGTTTCCTCTCTTTTGTAGTTGCTACAATTCTTATCACACGTAAGTTAATTAAATTGTTGTTAGCTGTGTGTGTTTTATAAACAAAACAGACAACAAATCAGCTTTAGATAAATTTATTTCTAAATATAACAGTAAGATCTAATAGTTGTAAAAATGGTGGATGCGCCGGGCGGGTCAACTTTAAAAAAAATTGAATATTTTTGTAGCAAACAACTAATTAAACACAATAAATTCCGTTTTATAGTTAGAGAAACCAAATTTACCTACCACAACTAACTGTGAAGTTAACACTTGAAAGACAAAGGGTTAAATGTTGTTTATTTTGTTATAAAACTATTTAATTCATTGGATGCATTTCTCACAATGGTAACATCATAAACATAAATTTTCCAATAAAGCATCTGTTCCATCCAAATTAGTTACTGTAAAGTTTAGTACAGACTTATTTCTACATCACTCCTAATTATAAATAGTGCAACTATAATTGTTAAAATTAATTAATTATTAACATTCATATTGATACAAACAGTAAAGTACCTACATTGATTAACTCGATTTCATTAATGTAAATTTACATATATATTTGTATATGAAATTACATTATTTGTAACAAGCAGATTAACAATTCAGTGTTAGTTTTCCTAAATAATGGATTGTTAACTCATGCTGGACATAAGCAAACTCTCAAACTTTTGTTTAGTTAGCTGGTTAGAACAATATCTATGTATATAGAGAAAGTATAAGCCGCTTATAACGGCCATGACGGCACCTATAAAATTCGGTCGTTATAGCGGATGGTCGTTACATCAGTAACTCAATTTTTAATTTTTTTTGAAAAATAGATACTGTATCCTTTACAGAAGTTAATATCAATTTATCCGATTTCCAAATAACATACAACAGAACTTTTACTGTTTGTACTTGGATATTTTCTCCTAAATCCTTAAGATTAAGTGAAACAACGATAAGAACTGATACGATTGTAAAATGTAAAATACAAACTAAAGAACTTAATGGAACGTAATGGACTAGACAAGACATAAAGTTATCAATTGCAAAGTAGCAAAAAAAAGCAAGAAATAAAGTTGAAATTCAATCTATCAGAGATCAATCGATTTCATTACACGTAAGTTCTCCTCGATGTATATAATCCAACTTTGAATAGGTTCAAGATCTCTATTAGACAACCAGAACTCTTAAACTTGATGATAAATTATCTATTAATGTAGTTTCAATCATGCAACAGGTTGTTGTTTGAAAAATGACCCAATATTAACCATTTTACACATCATTCGATTAATAAAATATGGATGTAACAAATCAAAACTAATTACAATACAAATTTCGATTAGTTTCAATACAACTTGACAATATGTTGTTAAAGTTAGCAACAATATGTTTCTGTATAACAACAACTGTTCTTTTTTATTGTTATCTTTATATGTAACTTATACGAGAAAGTCGAAGTTGTTACTATTAAAATTGGTGACAAACTGTAATTCAACAATCTACAATTTCAATTCAACTTGAATCGACATTTGCATTCCAATATAAAAACAATGATGAATATGAAAACTTTTCAATAAAAAAGCAGAAAAAATGATTTGGCATATTTATCGAATAAGGAGTAAATCTCGTATAAATGAAAAATGAAATTATCTCTTTAGGGAAAATCAACAAAAATGTGTTGGTTTAGGAATTTGTACAAAAATAAAATCATTTTTATTTCGTAATGATAACAAAGGAAAATTTCCATATTATTTTGATGCCAATTTACAATATTATTCTTGTTGGGATTTACTCCATTAACTGGATGCTTGTAAAAGCACAAAAAAAAACTACAATTCAAGATTTTGTAAAAGCTCAATTTTAAATACCAGCGCCACCTAGTAGAACTTTCATCAACTCCTTATAGAAGCATGAGAAAGTTGGAAAGCTCTTTTTACACGAGCTGAAATATCACTGTAATTCAGTAGATGGCGTTACAAATACGCTGAAATCTGCCATAATATACTACAAATTCCAAAATCGGAATAAATATTGAAAGAACGTTGAGTAGAATCTAGAATTTTAAAATAAAAGCAACTCAATACGGACAAATAAAGTAAAATCCATCTATTCTACTGGAATAATAGTGGAATTATTGAATACGGTAGATAATTGCCATAAATGATTCACAACACGTTTCACAACTGAATCAACCGGAATTTCTTCATTCCACATATTCCGGATATGTTAACATAATGTCGTAAAATCATACCGAAAACAATATCAACCCTATTTAGATTCGATTTCTTTGTCGACAATAACAACAAAAATTACACAAACACACACACACGAATTAGATTACGCGAAATAACGGTAAAAGTGTAGAAAAATTGAGTTTTTGTCAACATTATCCTTTTTGAATGTTAAATTCTAAGGGACGCTTGAGATAAAAATTCAATTATCTTAAAACGTTTCGTATAAAATTCTAAGAAATGTTGAAAGATAAAATGAAGAGAGAGATTTGTTTTATAATTATATTTGTCTCAAAATCTCTATTAAGCGTATTATGGAATGCATAAAAAAAAACAAAATATGGGGTAAAAATTCAGCTTTTTTTTGCGATCGTCTAATATTAGACACCAAAAAAAAAATGGATGAAATATTCGATAAAAAAGCTTCCACCACTATTGACTGAATAGAATAAACATTCTAGAATAGAACGAAGTCATTTTGCAATGTAAATAGGATATTCAACGTTTATTTGAATGTGTGTGTTTTGTTAGAAATGGTGAAAAAAGAAAACCAGGAAAACCTAATCAAATATATTAAAATTCTTCTATCAAAAGCACAAAATTCTATTTATGAGACACATCGAAATGTAATTCTTCCGTTGTACGTACATAAATTCGGTTTGTTATAACGGAAAAAATATGATATCCGGTTTGGTTCTGATTCGAAATACACAAATAACTCTAGTGATATATCGGATAACATGTCAGTATATCTCATTTTCGATAAATGTGCGGCTAAACTGATATGTGAAGTGTAACAGTTTTGATGATCATCACCAACTACAGTTCCTCCGGAAGAGTTAGTTAATTAGAAAAATAAGCAAAACTTCTATTCTCCTATTTGAATACGTAGTTTTTGATGTTAATCCAAACAAAAATTTAGTTTATAATTAAACTTTGTAATTATAAACAAGTCAAATTAAACAAAACTAAATTTAACCTGTGTTGTAATGCTAAAATTTGGGTTTAATTATCAAAATAATAATTAATTTATAAATCCATTGAATAAATCCCAAGTCACGTTCACCTAGACTCGATTTTCTATTATATAACGACAGAATTTTGTAGTAAATTTTTGGCTAATAATTACAACAAACTTATCAACAGAATATTGAATTCAAGTCCTAGCTTTTGTGGGTGTTTCAACTGAAATGCAATTAGTTTCAAAATAAAACAAGATAGTGTGAAGGCTAAAACTACACCTAAAAGACTGTTGTTAAAATCAAACATGTAGACAAAAATGATTATGACAAAGGCAAACAAAACGAAGTAATAAGTTATCAGAATTCCACTCTATCAATTAAACACAATAATTTCGTTCTAATAATGGAGTATGCATCTATAAAGTTTGCTTGTACATGAAAAGCCTTGTCTCTAAGTCTAACAAGACATTTGAAGTAGACGAAGTGAAGTGCAAAAGCACGGATAATGGATCTTGCACGAATTTATGCCATTTCCACACACCTTTGGTTGTTATTTCAACAATAAATCCATAAAATATCAAAAAAATTCGGATTATTTAAATTAATTTCTATCGAAGTGTTGAAATGGTGGAGGCGCCGGGCGATTTGTTTTTTGTACACGAAAAATGTTAAATATTTATTACTGTAACATGAAATATCGACAAAAAATTATTTGTAAATTCTATCTAAATAGCAGATTTGTTTAAATTACAAAAAAAATTGAACAAAACACATTTTTATAGTTGATTAACTCTAATGCGATTGGATAATTTTAAAAGCATTTTTACAATTCCACTAAATGAGAAAATTGAATTTTTCCATAAAACCCATCGAATTAAAGTAAATGTTTCCAGTTCTTACTGAATAAATAGCTACTCGAACCACTTATTACGGTTTGAAGTGAGAAATCAAGAGGTAAAAGTAAAACGGTTTTTAAAGCTAGAAAACTAATAATTTCTAAGACTAGAATTGAAATATTACGTTCATAAATAATCATAGAATATGGCGAATAATTCAAAATTGTTTATCTTGAATTATGAATGGGGGGGTTTTATTTTTTGTTAAGATGTATGGTGAATGCGAACTAAGTTGTGGCTGTTGTGTATTGTCAGCTTTACGTGTCAGTGGATTACGGTTTAAATCTAGGCTACACGTATTGTGCTTATCTTAAACAATCCAGGAATCTACTACTACTACTACTAGTCTATTTGGCACAACTCCGACAATCTTATACAGAGATTACAGTAATATTTGATAAAATAAATCTTTTTTCAAATGGTAGTTTATTAATCTTAATCAGAAAGTAATTGAGCCAAAAATTAAGTTGTCTAATCCTATAATGTGGTTGTTTAATAATTAAATATGCTGGTAATTTTGTCTTATGATTGAAGAAATTTTGATGTCGAATATATGTGGGTTGTAGATCAACATTTATTATGACAAAAACGACGTTAATTAGCTTAGATTGTTGAATTTTTAATTTATCGATTAATTAACAACTCTATAAGATTAAGCTAGAAATTTAAATTTATTATACTCAGTCGATCCATATGTAGTCATCAACAACGAATTTAGAGGATATTTGGAGTTTAAACCCAATTATAAACTAACCCCTTAAATTCTAGAATTTCAACTATATTATTCCATTATTGTTAATAAACCTATTAATTTACTAATCAAAAATTTATCAATATTGGTAAAGTTTAAAAACTCATTATATTAAAACAAGATTCGTTAAAATGATGAAAAATAATCAAAAGATTAAATTTGGTAATTATCGAATAGAAACGGGTTGAATTGACGATGTTAAAATTGGAAATGATAGTGTACTTGACACTTAATTACCTTACCGGATATAATGAGGATGATGGAATCAATCTATTTCTACAAGAAACTACACTTACCTGAAACAAAATAAATAAAATCTAATTAATTTATGTGATTAGTACAATTGTTTAAAGTAAATGTAACGTATTTGAAGCGTACAACAAGCAAATTGCTATACAAATCATGAAAAAAACCGTAAACCACCCACTTATTCATCCCGAATAAAATTAATGATCAAACTGTGATTTATAACAAAGACCTGGTGACCAGTAACCGGAATTATTGATTTATTCAATAAATAATCGTTTTCTAAATCATTAAATCCGCAAATATATTACGTATAAAGACTGTGTGATGTATATTTGTTGAATCTACAAAAAAAAAACACGAACATTTCACCCATTTTTACATATTCCCAAATGGATAGTTGTGTCCCAATCTACCGAAACATAAGGCACTTTTCAACGACATTTGAGTTTTCCCAAAATACGCAAAACAACACCTATAAAGTTTCTATTATTACTGAAATTTATCGAATAAATGGAATGTTTTTCCATAAAAATTTCTATTTCAGAACTCTGTTTTTGTTGTAATAAAATGTGAAGTTGACAGAGTGTAATAATTTAAATAAAAGGACATAATATGGGTTGAAAACTTTATATAAATAGCAGAGATTTGAAATTTGTCAAAGGAGCATATTTAATCATACAATATATATATGTTTAGATCAAAGTTGATTTTGGTAGTAGATGAAATAGTTGAATTTCAGTGAATTTAATAATGTTTGTTGTACTTTATGGTAACAATAAAATATATAGCAATACATGCCCGAAAACTAACCCTACAACTTGCATACAAAATCAATCCTTTGTGGCAATCGATAAACCTTTATGTCAAGACTAAATGAGTTGTTTGGTGGCAAATTTCATACAAAATACAATCATGTTGTAAAATTAGTTTGGTAGATGTAACTCTTAGATAAAAAAATTAAAAAACAACACCAGAAATTCTTCTATAACTTCCATAGTTTTCCATAAACCAAACTAAATCGGTTTATTGCCGCCATTCTTTCTGTAACTACCGAAAAACTAGTGTAGTTCTGTTCAAACGCCAATTATGAAAATCCACCAAGAGAAAAGACTCTTTTGCTATAAAACATCAAATTTTGAGTATACCAAGGTGAAGGTTTTTTTATTATTAAGTTATTGCTCCTTGAAATGTACTTTGGAACTTTCCTGGAGAATTATTAATGTGCTAGAACAACAAGTTTACTCAAATAACAAAAAAAAACTTTTAAATACTTGCTGTTCTTCACCAATTTTCCCACAATACGCATCAAATTAAACGGAAAATCTATACTTGTTGATGAGTTACATAAAACTGATATTTTGAACATATTTAGAAACTTCTACTAGCAAATCCTGTACAAACACAGTAATGGAAGTGTCTGAGTAAAGAGCAAACTTCTTACAGTTAAACTGTCACATGTCGATTATCGATTATGGGAAGTAGTTTAAAAATCTGTATAGAAAAATGGTGGATGCGCCGGGAAAAATCTAATCAAACTTCCTAAGAAAAAGCAGATAAACCATTATGGATTGTTCACCAACTTGTTTTATAATAATAGACACTTAAAGAGTGAATCCTGTATTTTTTTATTAATCGAATAAGATTTGTTTTTTATCTCTATATTGTGAATTATTATTGTAAAACTACAATACTTGTTCAAGTAAAGTTTTGTATTTTTTGGATAGGATGTGATCTTCCACAATTGATCATTAGAATCAATCTGAACGAACACAATTGGACGTCTAGTGTAAAAGATTCTAGTTTCGAGATTGAATAGTTGAACACGTCCACAGGATGTCTACTTTGATACACACAACTAACAAATCCTTATACAGGGTTCGTCATTTGCAGCTACAGTTTCCATATTTTTTAGAGAAACCAAACAAAAACACATGGATAGAGACTACTCCTGTATAAAAATGACTCGATAGAAGCGTTTCTAAAATGGAAAAATCGGTCAGTATCTCTTAGAACTTATCCATAAATGAGCAAAGAATTTTTACGTTTTCGAAAATCGTCATTTTCATTGGAAATAATCGAATACTTTTCGTTGTTTTGTATTTTAATTCATTTTAATTGACCTACTTTTAGAGGTCAATTGTACTATTGCCTTGACATTGAATTCATTATCAGATGTGCTAACGTATTTTTTTAAGTGCGTGGACGATGTTTCCATTAAACAATCCCCAGTTGTTTACTTTCACGCTTCTCCTTATCATTACTAGTTCATCCAAACTGACTTAGTACACATGTCAACAAAATCTCAGTTTAATCACGTATGATTTAAAACAGTTATTGATTATTAAAATGACGATTTTTGAAAACGAAAATATTGTCATGTTGATTTTTTCCATTTTAGAAACGCTTTTGCCGATAAGACCCATTTTTGGACAGCGTTTTTGCTTGGTTTCTCTGAAAAATATGGCAATTGTAGCTTCAAATGACGAATCCTGTATAAGAGCGAAATAAAATTACATTATCATCATTCAATATTTGAATGACAAAAATCTGGTTTTGTATGATAATATATTGATATAGGAAAAGCATAGAAACGACCAAATTGATATTTGTTTTCCTTATATTAAACTTTTAGCAATCTATTCGCTTCTATTCTACTATCACTGTATTGTTTTGTTTCCATCGAAAAAAAAAACAAAAAACAAACAGAATATAAAAAATATTTCTTACGCCCACTTGGTTGTTTCCATTTGGGTAATAGATTTCCCTTTTTAAAGGTTTTTATTATTCTCACAGTTTGTTTACATTTTATTTCTAACAGCAAACAAAGAAATTTTTGCAAACAAAACACAAACACACACACAGTCAAACACTGCGGGGATTCATTATCAAAAAGTTTCATTAAAAATTCAACACCAACATTGAATTAATTATTTCAGATCGCCTTTGTTAATAAATGTAATATGTTGGAAGATATGATATTAGTTAGGGGCAAAAAAAAAACAATTTTCATTTGGTATACGTTATAGAATGGAGAGTTAATGGAAAAATTCTTTTACGGTAATATTATGAAAGAAATTCAGTCGATCTAATGCCTTTTCGTTGTTGGTTTTTTTCTCTTTCAACTTTAATAAAAAGAATTAGCACTAGTTAGATGTGAAAAAGTAAGTTTCTTTTTTCTGTTTTGTTTTAACAACAAGACATGAACTTTGCTTTTAACTACAATGGAAAGTTGCAGAAATTTAGTGACAAAAACAATAAACTCACTCAATTCAAGTTTTTATTACAAATCTGATATAATTATAACTTTAACGAACATAAAACTAAACAATAAAATAATTGAAACAACGTGTTGCGAACACTTTTAAATTATTTGAATACTCATAGAATTTCAACGCATGTTTCATAATTAAAACAGAAATTATACATTTATTAAGGATAAACAACAAGATTCAAAGTTTGGTCGACACAACAATAACCAACAATGTTTCATAGTATCAAATAGGATTTGTTAAAGATCCAATAAGTTTGTGTAGCAACATTAATAAATCTCCACCGCAAGAAAATAGCGTTTAATTCGATTTTTCCATCAATAAAATGACAGAATTATAAATTAAATTTGAAGATTTTCTACATTTGGTTACTGTCAAATGTTTGAGAAGATAATTTTTTTCTTACATTTTATATAAAAAAGCATACTTCATCATCTATGTTTTCTTTACGTTATACGTATTTCCACCACAGTGAATAGAGGAAAATATATTTTCCACCAACATGTGGTGAGAACCCATTAAAGGGCATCTGTGAAATGTCGTTTAAATTCCATAAAATATTTACGATAGTGAATATTTGATAATAATAAAAAAAAAACACGCTCGATTTTATTCAATCATTAATTAATTACAATCCGATAATTGATTGAATCGTTGACGTTTTTCTTTTTTTTATTAAAACGATTTGTGCGGAAATTTTTCAATTTTCATCTAAATTTGCTCAACTGGAAACTAATGGCTCGATAAAGTTTTATTAACGCAAAACATAATTAAATTGTTGTTATTATAAATTTATTAGACGATTTATAACCGTCAAGTTGTGGTAAAACAATAAGGAAACACTGGAATAAGGCGACATTTCTATTATAATTCATCGTACTAGTTCAAATATTTGCAAAATTACAACTCTGTAACAAACAATAATTGATTTAACCACCGAGAAATTTATTTATGATTAAATAATTATGTAACTTTTAAATTAAAATGAAAAACTACCCGCAACAGCATACAAACTAAAAACTTTCTTTAGTGTTGTATTTTACGTAAAACAACCCTTTTCAACTACAAGCTATATACATTTAACTGTTCCTATGGGAATAGAGTGCAAAAGAATTTTCTTTACTAACTCCCTGTCATTTACAACTACTTCTATATTCATTGATATTGTAAAACTGACTTCTGTGGAATGGAATAAATCGTTCGAATGTAATAAATCGTGTTAGAACCACATAGATAGAAAATTGAAGTCAAGCGTTGTAGAAATTTCGTCTATGGACCATGTCCGATAGATGGGGAAAAAAACTCCATATTTCGGTCTTGTCGACAAACCGACTCAATTTAGGAGAGACACCCCAAAAAAAAAAGATTGTAAATTATGGCAAAAAATCAGAATTGTGGCCAAAATTGCTTGATGGAAAAATGGTGGATGCGCCGGGCAAATCGAAGTATTTTGTCTTCTCTCATTATATTCGGCACAAATCTAACAACAATCGATATAACGACCATTTGATCTAAACAAATTTTATAGAGGTCTTCACAGTCGTTATAAGCGGCTTATATTGTACTTCCATTTAGGATTCTGTAAGCTAGACTATGGACTGTATTCGATAAAGCAAAATTATCACTATCTTCAATCAGATTCAATTTGGAGTATGTAGAAGGTATAGAGAGACAAAAACTAACTTGAATGGCACTAAAAAAAAAAGGATTTAATCGAGTTAATAATGAATTTAGTTTATTTTCATAACGTTAATTGACTTGGAGCATGAATGGTGGAGACGCTAGTGCAATTATCTAGTTTAGTTAATTAAAAAATTAAATATTAATAATATTCCACGTCTAATACACTAAATTGAAATAAAAGATCATCTAATTACCTTAAATTAGGTTGGTAGCTGAAAGAAATGCTTTGTACGTTTAAGTTTAACGAAATGTTAGTTTTTCCAAATAA
>JAZBGY010001133.1:13222-28642 GCA_037414755.1 Lydus trimaculatus | reverse complement strand
TAATTTGAATCTATTTATAAATAGCATCTTATTCCCACGTGTAGAACACAAAAACATTGATATTTCTTTGTTTAATACTATTTTGTCAAAAAAAAAAAAATGTAAAATCCTTGATTTTCCCTTTTTGTTTCACAAATAATATTTTGATACACAACAGAATTATATTAAGAAAATGAAAATTACGACGAAATTGTTTTGGTAGATTTTTCAAATAATTCTAAACACATGATGTCTACATTTTTATTTTTTTTGTCTGTTTTGTACAATAAAAACTTTCGCAATAAATTATTTGAACTTCGTTTTCAATATTGCAATCATTTTGTTTCTGCTGAATTATCTTTGGTAAATACAATTAATACAAAAAAACAAAAAAATCTGGATGACTTACACTACTTTTTTTCGGTTAGAAAATTTAAAAGCGTGAAATTTGAATTACTTCTTGTAAAGACAGTAGTTGAAATTAAACTCAATTAATTAGGGCATCCGTTTTATGATTGAATTGTACCATCATACGTTTTTGGTTATTTAATTGAGGGGTGGGTGTTATCTGGTCGTCAATCTACTTTTTACCAATTCAAAATCGAACAAAAAATTGTTCCAAACCACAAGTGTCTAATGTAACCTGTTGAAGTTACTAGGTGGATTTGGTTAATTTGAGTTTAACAATAAGACAGTATATCGCTATATTTTATTTATCTTAAAATCAAGTTGATCAAACCAAAAAAGACAGTGAAATTATAGACGTTCTTCAAGAGTTCAAATAATGAAATGTTTAAATTTACGGTACACTAGTAAAAAACACTCATTTAAAACGATAAAGTACAGCAAACAATTATTTATACCTGGCAATCTAACAAATTTACTTTTATATTTTGGGACGTTAAATAAATTTTCCACTTTCACCATTTCAATAATTTTGCTCATTTGTTGTCTTTCGAACAAAGAAAATTGCTATGATTAAGTTCTTAAAAAAAACATAATTATTGATTTTTTTTTGGTATTAGTTACTTTCATTAAAAATATGTTTATTTTGATTTTAATTAATGAATTTAATTAAGCGTAAAAAATATTGAAAAATAGATGAAGTATATATACATTTTTGTTGTTTTTTTTTTGTTTATTTTGATAGTTGTACACAAAAACAAAGAAATACTAAATTATTTTTAAAAATATACATTTGGCAAACGTTATGTTTTTTGTCTTGTATTTACGAAACTTTCATTCATTATGTTAGATAGAAAAGAAAATTTCTATTTGTGGAATTTTCTTTGATTCACCCTGTCTTTTTTTTATTTTTAATTTATTTTCAAGAACTTTTAATAATGTAACATTTAAAAATAAAATATCCTACAATTCCAAATATTCTTTAAACAATTATTTTCATGAAAATGGAATAACATTGTTATCAACCTTGAACTAATTTACAATTGCATTCATTATAATACCTTAGATTTTTTTCTTTGGTAAATAGAAAAAAGCCAATAACACTTCATGCGTCATTTGATTATTTTTGTGTTGTCTTTAATTTGTTTTTATTCATAAACAAAATTTTATGGAATGCCCAAAAAAAATTGCAACAAGGTCGATTAAATAGCTCAAAAATATTTCGGGAAAGTTGTTTGGTTTAGAGACGATAATGGTTTTTTTTTTTGAATTAAATGGGTTGAATCGATAGAATTAAGGGTATATAAAATTTATTTGGTAGTGTAATTCAATTTATTGACCCGTCGTACATGAATTTTTTAATAATTAATCAACTATTGTTTTCGTTATCACTTAAATAAACGGTGTATTTCTAATCATACTAAAAAAAGAAATAAACAAATCAGAAATGAAAACAGTCTCAATTAATTCTTTTAGAAAATTGTAATTTTTGAATAAATATCCTTTATTTTCCATTACTTCCTACATGAATTAATTTTAACTACCTGGTTGATGTCGAATTGGTGAACAAAAAAAAATGTATCTTATTATAGTCAAGGTGATGTCAGTGAAATCAAATGATAATTTTGAAGATTTATTTTTTGAAAAATTAAAAAATAAATCCATTTTTATCATGAAAATTAGCTGTATGTAAATAGTTTTCTTATTCAAAAACAAATAGAAAACAAAGAAACAATAGGGAATCTTTAACTATATAATACAAGTTTGACGTCAAAATCCATCAATTTTCATTGATTAAATTAATTATGTAGATTTTACATCAATATTGATATTATATCCAATTTAAAAATTGAATAAAATCATATCTTATAAAATGACAATTTTCATCTACACAATAATTATATTTTTATGATTCATTGTATATACCAGGTGTTCCATTATTACAACCATTCGAAAAATGTTTTGCCTTTGTCCTGTATAATTCGAATACTATATCTTAAAATGTAGTTTGTATGTTATTGATGTTTCCCTTTAAACGAGATACAAAGTGTGTGAAATTTCAGTGAAACCTCCCATTTTATTAACTATTTTATAAGGAAAATAGTTTCTTTGTTAACTTCAATTCAATTTAACACGATATTAACATAATTAGATCAACCTTTTTAAATTGTTTTCTTTGTTCTTTAAAAAAAAATTTTTTTCATTCGAACTTTGAATTGTAAAGTTCATTAAAGTTTTGTAATCTTTTCTAAATTAATAAAAAAATTAAATTATCACAAATTATTACAAACTAAGCTGACTAATATTCTTTATCAGTAGAAAAACTGGATATCACAATAGTTTTAATGAAATTTAAAGTTTTTGTGTATTTGTCGCGTAAACTTATAACATTCAAAATCATGGAGTGTCCCAAAAGAAATTACCAATACACCTTATCTGTAATTGGAAAATAGGGCATTAGGTGTGATTGAAGTTGAATGACAATGAATGCCATTTTAATCATGTCCATTGCCGTTATCAGTGAATTAAACATTATTTAAAATGTACTCTTCGTCTGTCCATGTTAGAGTAGGTTATGATATAATCGCAATTGCTAATGTAGGATCTATAGAATCCTTTTTTATTCTGAAAAGTTAATATAATATCAACAAAAGGACTGCTTTTATTATTTACTTATACGGTTTATGCCTTATTAGATATATTCAAAATTGATTATTTATGAAATTATCGTTTATTATTTAACTAAATTGATTTCAATGAATCAGCTTGATTGTTCAGGTGATAATAGCAATTAAATTACATTAGTTGAATTGTACTTTAATGTAGTCGAAATTATTGCTTATTTTTTTTTCCATAAAAAAATTCAAACAAATTATTGTTAAATGTACAAACGAGTTTTCCTACCATTAACTTGTTTTTGTTTTTATTAATATTAAATTTATCCTTGCAACAACTTGAAAATCCTCTGATAGATTGCGTAATGTTTTGAAAATTTTCTATTTTGTTTTACTGAAAATAGTCCAGACGAAATTTCAATCATCCCTACTGTATTTATGTTTAAAAAAAAAATAAATAGAAAGACATTGCACTAAGCTTTTTACATTTAAATAATGCAAACGACCTCTCTTAATGTGTTATTCACACTTGCGAAGGACGTATTCACAAATATAAAGCTTCCAAATTTACAAATCGATATAGATAAAGGAGACATACGTATGTTTTGTTTTTCTATATTTCTCGTGTTTGTGTACAATTATGATGCTTGCCAAAGAAAAAATTAACCCCGATCATTGGCCTAGTGTTTTTCTTCTGACCTTAAGCCTACACGATGACTTATAAGGATCACTAATTATTGTGATTTAAAAAAGGACGAATTCTTAGAAAATTCATATAATGATTAACAGATGTTTATTTAATATTAATCGAATATTTAATAAGAACTTTATAAATTTAAATTCGAATCTATTCATAATACAATACTCAAAATTATTAGAAATATACTTTGAACTTCATGATAGTTTATCATGAATTGTTTGAGAACCACAAACAGAAACCTTATATATATATATTTTTTTTATAAAACATACATATAAGGTCAAGATTTAATAGAAACTCCAATAAAAGATATCGTCAAGGTAAATTGTGTGTTAATTTAGAACAAATTTACGTTATTTCACAATAACGTATAAAATAAATTAATATTTTCTTTGTTTAAAATTGAACTATTTGAGAGAACAGATTTGGCAACAATTAAATAGAAGACAGGTAAAATTTAAAAATAAAAAATTGAGTAATATATATAAAAAAAAATGTTTCAACTTGAACTTGTGAAAAGTTCATACAATTTTTTTTGAATATATTTTCAATAATTATTTTTGTCCATTTGTGGTAGGTCATGTTTTAATTTTAGCGCTCTTCATCGTTTTTATTATTAGCGACATCTTACGGTAATAAATTGAATACTAGTATTAAGAGGTCTATAGTAATGCTATTGTTTGATAGATGGCGTTACTAGATAAGGTATTTTTCAAAAAATTTCAAATAAATATGGCAACTTTTATTTCTTATGAATTTTTATTTATTTGAAATAACCTTGAAGTAGTCTTAATTATCACTGGATATAATTTGATTTTTCTTCTTCATTTAAAATATTATTAATAATATTTTACTATAAATGATATACGGTCACGCCATAAGTTAATTATACAGTTTAAAATAATTTTTTTTTATTATTTGAAAAACTTTAAAGCGAAAATCAGCCGAAACTTGTGTAATTTCTGATAAATTCGAATATCTTATCAGTATATGTCAAATTAAATTAATTAATTGATTATTTCGAGAGGCAAAAAAAGAAAGTCGATTCTTCCACATGTATTATTATTATTATTATTATTATTATTATGATTATTAAAGATATCCACATGTGTATGTAGAAAAAAATTGTTTAAACCTGTAGGCAAATTATTATTCAGTGGTAGGTTTATATTATATCACGTGTTTTAGTAAATTACAAATGTTGTATAAAACAGACGAAAGTCAAGGATATACTGATTGTCACTGGCGCTTGTTATAGAGTCGATTTATTTTTCCAGTTCTTATCAGAGACATATTTGTTATTATTTAAAACAATTAATTTTCGTCTAGTGCAGTCTTAATTAGGTTGCCAGTGTGGTTTGATGTTGTATGAACAGTTAAAATTATATTTCGTAAAATGGTAAGTAGAATTCTAGTTTTTTTTTAAATGTATTTTAGATGCAAAATTTTAAATGTTTAGAGAGCTGTATGGTATTAGGTTATACATATGGGTACATATGTATTATTGATTTTGACCTAGAAAAAGATAAATTACAAACACTTCAACTTTTAATTAAATAATTAATAATTAATATGGTATGATATAAATTAAAACAATATCGATTGTTCTTGTTGAATATTAACAAAATTGTGAAATTTCTTCAAATTGTTCATTGGAATACGCAAATTTAGAGGTGACGTCATTTTCGTTTATTTACACTATTTCTTATCATTTTGCCTAAAAGAACAATCAATTTTAATAATTTTAATTTTTTGAATGTTTGTTTCTAATTTACTAAATTTGTCTAAGAAAATGACGATCTAAAATGGCATTAATTTTCGAACAAATATTAAATTACTATCTGTAATTTCAAATGTAGATGTTTGCTTCTTTGACCAATCTACTAAGAGATGACGCTGTTATTGTTATTGTTAATCATTAGATTTGGCGCATTTTTTAATTTCGAAATTGTTAACATTTAATTTTTTTTCTTTTCATGATTTTTAATTGTTAAAGATCAGGTAGAAAGTTATTTTGAAAGGGTTGTAAAAGTGAAAATTCTGTGGTCAAGTGATTATTATTATTAGAAATGTCTTTTAAGAAAAGAAAATAGAAAGGTAACAATTGTTATTTGACAAATGATTTTGTGTTATAGGGTGGTCAATAATTTTTTTTTTCTTCTTGGTTATAAATGACAAATGATGTTGGGACAGATCACAGTGCGGTGTCTTATATGTTCATAGACAGGACCACCTTAACAGTACAAGATCACTACTATAACACTACAACTACTATTAATTTTTCTTCAAAGAAATGTCGGTTCTTTTTATGAATTATATTCAACTTGCTGTCGTGTAGATATCTTACGTTTTTTTTTTGTTTTGATTTTCTTGTTATCTATTATCTTATAACAATTTAGTAATACAATAGAACCGTAATTTTAGAACATTTTGAAAATGCTAATTTTTTTCTAAAATTCTCAATAGATAATAATAATAATTAGATAATTGTTGTTATTTTTAAACTTTTTATTTAAAATTTCGTAGATTAAGATTACAATTTGTGTTCGATAATAAATGAATCATCATTTTTAAAAATTTGAACCAATTAAGTATATTTTTGAATTGTTGTTAATCTGTTTGAAGATTCACTACAAAAGTTTTGATCTATAGATCTTCAAATGTATTAAATTTTAATAAAAAAAAAGATGCACATTTAATATTATCGACCGTTTTCACCGTATAATCGTGAACTGAGAGTTAATGATAGTCTTATTGTTAAATTAATGATAACAGTTTTATTTTGGCCATACTTTAACTTGTTGTTAAGTACTGTATAACCCAGGGTCAGATTTATCTTGTAAATTTTAAATAAAATCATTCTTATTTGATGTAGATATTGTATTTATAAATATCTAATGAACATTTGTATAATTTTATTGTTTTTGATTAAGAAAGGCAATCGCGTCTTTTTATTCTATCTAAAAAAGACACAGTAGCTTCATTAAGAAAACTAGATTTCTGATAATAATAATGATAATTGAAAATGAGCATTATTTTAGTACCGCTATTATATAGTGCGTCAATAGAAGTTCTTTGAAGCCACTTAAAATTATTGTATATTAGTAAATAATTAAAATTCGAGGTCAAAAGCTTAAACATCGAATTAATCCGGTAGATTTTACGACTCCAAATTTTCGGCTACTCGTGTCAGATTTTGTCTCCAAACTTGTTTTTTTTTCTGTTTCTTTCTCAAACCATCTCTAGCTTTTTTGTTCTTAAAAAAGGAAAGTCTGATTTTTTACGTAAACTCTACACGTGTACCTAATCATACTATGACGATCATATTTAAAAGTGATTATTACGTTGTTTAATCTATTTATTAAGTTTTTGTATTTTTTTAGGTAATTATTATGTGTGTAAGTAGGTATATAATTTATCAAAACAATGATAATTATTCACTTGCAACAAAAATTTATTATTCTGCAAATGAAGTAGTATACTCGCTCCATCTTTATTTAATCAGCTTGACTTGACAGTCGTTTGTTTGAGTTCGTTTTTAATATCCACGGTAATTCAGATCAATATTTGTAAAGAATATGGTCGACCTGTTTAACAACAAGCATTATTTAAAATGATCAGTTCAATGGATTAGAACAACTTTCTGATGAAACATTTTTTTTATTAACTGTAATTAATTATTTTTCAATATTGATACATTTTTTTATTATTATTATTATTATCTACTATGATGGTTATCATTACTACTTTCAAGTGAATGGTGTTATAATTTTTAAAAAGTATTGGTTTTAGAACAATAGATAAGTAACAATATAGAATTTTATTTCTGTTTAAACAGATTTTTTATTTTTTTAAAATTTTTTGTTCATGTTTAGCTGTTGTATTACTTTGGGAAATTTCACATACTGCGCACGCACTATTCAAGAAGGGGGAAAATGATGGATTTTTGCCCTTTGAGAAATTCAGATAACATCCCCTCTCAATGAGCGAGAAATCTTTTATTTTCACCCCACTTCTAAGTTGAATATACGCACGAAAAAAAGTGATTTCGATAAGGCTTCGTTCTCACTAACATCATTAGTATAGTCGTTATTTGTTCGGTTTAATAATAATAATAATAATAATAATAATGATAAAAATGTCAAAAAAATTTGTTGAGATTATCTGTTACAAGTAATTATCATTGTTTTTGTTGTTATGAACGATATATTGGCTGCAAATCAGATAACAACCATCTTACTGGTCTGCATTCAATGGAATGTCATTTTTTTATCTTTATATATTTTTTTTCATTGGTTGTCTTATACTACAATGTTGGTTGTAGGTACATAGTCAGATCTGTTGGAAATTAGCTATTGATTATATGATCCGATAAGCATTAGAATCGTTAACAGGTCTGATAGCGATATACAATGGAGACAACGTATAGAACGGCGCCGAGTCCCAATAAATTGTAGCCGCGGACCTTCGACAGTCCCAGTCTTAGTATAAAAGTGGCCGCTGATTGGTCAGCATTGATTATGTCGGCGCGTTCTTTTGTCAAGTCGTCATGCTTCATTTCTTACCGTCTGCTGACCTCCGGACCATTCGTCTGCCTTCTTCGTTCTATCAAGTTTTTTTTACCATCCTCCTATCTTTTTTTATTCATATTCTTCATTATTATTATTATTATTATTGTTGTAGTTGATGTCTTGTGGGAGATTTAAAAGAAAATTAATAATTACGTCAAGATGGCTATTTCGTCCAATTCTGTAGTTATGCGGATATTGGAGTATAGAACGCGCATGCAAGTTTACAAGGACTGCCCCCAAAATGCCGCAGGAAAATATTTGATGTTGAATTTCATGTCCGCGCCCCGTTTTGTTATACAATTCTTATTAAACTATAACATAAAAAAGATTGATTATTACCGTTTTTTTTTTCTCAGATAATTCTTTGATTAGTTAAATTGACCCAAAATATTATTAATAAGATTTGAATATTAAATAAAACAAAAAATAAGTACCTAATAAAATTAAAGATCATAGAGTTGCGACGTGCTGTTGTGTAAGATTTCATAAAACAACGATAACATCTATATATATTTTTATTTCTAAATATATTGCGCCAATTCTAATAT
The DNA here is from genome assembly GCA_037414755.1 of Lydus trimaculatus. NCBI lineage: Eukaryota > Metazoa > Arthropoda > Insecta > Coleoptera > Meloidae > Lydus > Lydus trimaculatus. Next base: position 19,824 of record JAZBGY010001133.1, on the reverse strand, counting down.
TGATGAATACACGATTTAGTTTGATTTAATTCATTATGTATTTTTGTTCTGTTTTTTTTTTGTTTTTTTTTTTTGATATATCCTTTGATTAAACTGAAAAGTTGAACATACTTAAATTTAAGTTCTTTAATTAATCAAAAGTCTGTCGTGAGATTTATTTAAAAGAATATACCTACCTAAGTACAATTGAACTATGATTTTATTAAAAGTCTTTATCGATTCTGATGGAAAATCAAATGATGAACGTTCTTTTGATGTCATGAACAATTGAAGTATGTTTAGAATTTTAACCTTTTACCTATAAACTGATTGACAATATGCTTGTTAGTTCTACTATAGGTAGATATATATGTATATGTTTATAACAATCTCATTATTCGTTTTATATGGAATATACGCACGATCGATTTCATATAGTTAAATTACAATCGATTAAGAGTATATCTCTAGCAGGAGGTCAGATATAACCGTATGGACCCCGCCCGTTTTGCGGCTTTCTCGTAACAGGACAGAAACCATTCTCTTATTTTATCTCTGTATCATTAGCGGTATCTTAGCAGGATGCTTTCCATCAGTACCGTATTTAAAAATTTACAATCAATGAATACAGTGATTGATGTTTTATTGAAATTTTCTCAATCCAATTTTGTCTTAAAATGAGAAATTTATCGGCGATCACTGTATTTAAATATAGAAATATTTTTTGATTTTATTTAATTAAAATTTTTTACATTCATATGATGGTATACATATAGAAAGCCGCCCCTGTTTTCTTTCAATAGTTTGAATTGCCGTATGTTCGTATGCATGTATGCATCCCAGTCCTGTGGCGACAGATGATAAATGATTCTTCTTAATAGGAATCCAGTTCCTCGTGAATTGCTCTATCGACCATCTTCATTGGTTAAAAGCCTGAGCGGCCCTCTCTTCTAACTTTAATCAAGCAAACACCAATCGTTTCATTTATTAAAAAGGAAAAAAAAACAGTAAAAATGAATACAGAAACAAAAAATAGAACATCACATCAATTGGATCATGGTGATGAATTTTTCAAACAAAATAATCCATCTAAATGAAAAACTAATCGTTAAAACTCTTTTTTTTCTGTTGTTCAGGAAGATATTTTTCGTTTGCATGTAGTTTTATTCGAACTTTACGATGAAAGATAAGTTTTGTCATGTCAAAATGATTAATTATTGTGTTATTATAATAGTGATTTCCGCGATTTATATTTAAATTGAACATTGGTGAAGAATAAATAAAATAGTTCTAATCGATATACATACCTACCTACAACAACAACAACAACAACAAAAAAATGAAATTGTTACAGAGTATTAAAATTTTCGGTTGATTTATATTCATGAATACAATAGTGAATCTTATTTAAACGAATATTTGTTTAATTAGCTCCCTTTTTGTCCAAGATATAACATAATGAGTTGTTTGACTAAACTTGTTTTAATTATTTTTTTGTTATTACAATATGTAGATTGCATGTCAAGATAATATCTTTTTGTAATTACAATACTCCGCCTAGATTGAGTTTATTATAATTTTGATTTATTATAAATAAATTTTTTTTGTATCTGAATTTTAATTAAGGTATTTACGAAAAAAGCAACCATTCTTTACATCTCTTGAGACTATTGAATGAAAAATGACAGTTCGTCTATTGTTGTTATGTTAGGGTGAAATTGTTCAACACCCAAAAACCAACGTGAAATTTCACAATTTATTTTGTGTAGTTGAAGGATTTCGTTGTTGGTTTTTGTGGTTATTTTCTCTCTAAACAAAAATCTTGATTAATATTTTCCTAAAAGCAGTCAATTTTCAATACATACTTTTAAAAACTAAAAATTTAGGAATTTCAGCATAGCCATTTAATGAAATTATCTATTTTTCATTTAAATTGCTATAATTATTTATTAACAATTAGAAGTAAATTATCCGCCTATAAAAGACAGAAAATTGCCTCATATTTGTACAGATTTATACAGTTTTGATAAATTTTATCTAATCTAAAAACTATATAAGTAGTACTTTTTTTTTTTTTAAATAGTTACAATTTAAGTAGAGAGGTACTTTGTTAATGGTTCATAAAAAGATTTTTACATCAAATTTATTTCTTCACGTAGAGATAATAATTTATAATAAAGAGCAAAAAAAACATTATCTTACATTGAAATCTGTAATTTCAATAACAGATAAGTAATTTATAAAACATATATACAGACTGTGCCAAAAATAAAGAAACAAAAACGATAAGCTCACTGTAGGACAAACTATACCTATGTATATGATTTACGGAATGTGTTATTCTTTATTGTTATTATTATTATTATTTATTTATTCTTTATTTTAAGACTTATTTATTTCATAACAAGTCCATTGTTTCTTAATAATTTTCTAAATCATCCTCTGATTGATTCAACAAATATTTGACCCTAACTAGAGATTAAGACGGCCTTAGGTCGCCTTATCTTTAAGAAGGCCTAGTTTGCTTATTTTTACCTTTTTTATAATATTTAGCTTGATTTATTCATTAGATAAATAATAGTTGAATACCTAATATTTACAATTAAGATAATAGTTTTATATTTGTTATTTAAGACGTATTCCATTTTGAGTAGTTGATTTCATCTATTATATACCTATCCACTTACTTTAGTTATTTGTTACAACTAGATGCTGTTAAGGTAATTTTACTTATAAATTTTGCTCTTTGAGTCATCATTATATAATTTAATATTAAAATTACTATATCATAACGATTTAGGATTATGTCTGTCGCTCAATTGCACAAAAATGTTCGATCATGATGACTAGATGTTGTATCTTAACGTTCTGTAGTACCTATACCTATAGATAATTGTTATAACCGAACCACCTAACAGTACAATTAAAATCCTACGTTTTTGTTGTAATAAGCCTGAAATTCTGAAAAACTGAAAGTGGGATTAAGTTTGTTAAATACGGTGATCGCCGATTAATATGATCACGATCCAATCAATCGTCTACAAAAATACATTACTAGCCTTTATTTGTTTTCTAAATATCATTTATAATTAAATGTATCGTGCGATAAAAAAAATTTGATGTTTTTTTGGTTAGGATAGGAATTTACAATAGAATGTTTAAAAAAATATCACTATTTTATTCAAAAATCTTCTGTCAAGCGTCATATTTTATCTAATCAATTAATTGTTGAAATGTTTAATAAAAATAAAAACAATAATAATAACAAAAACAACATATTACTGTTATTATTTTGCATTAAAGAATTTTTCTAGGACGCTCCGTTCTTCATCGACTGTAAAATGCTATTGTAGTTATTTCCTCTTGTGCAATAGACCTAAACCGTCACGATCAATCGAGCTTAAAAAGTTCCTTCAACAAACGGAAATCTAACAAATTTTTATTAAGTTGTTTGAGAAAATATTAAGCAGTTAATTATACAATTTTTTTCACCTATTCAATTCATTTTTTTCATCTTCTATCCAATATCAAATCAGTTTTGTTGTTAGATAGTTGATTATTTAGAACACGAATCTTTTGATAAATAAAACATGTAAAGGGGAGTGTTTTATGTAATTTTTGTACTTTCACAGTAATTAATCTTCCTCTTTTAAAGACAGTTCCGGAACAAAACAAACACCCTTATACATCTTATCATTACTAAGGGAGAACCAAAATTGAGAAGATAGTCTTTGATTTATTTGATGTGTATTTTATTCGGGTTTGTTTTGTTTGAAAAATGAAATAAAGAAAGAAGGGAAAGTTTACACGGGGGATGAAAATATCTCCTATCTAAGAGTGAATTTATCAAAAAATAACTGGTGAATAAGCGTCAATAGAAATTTTGGTTCTAGTGTGATAAATTACGATTTTTCATTCAGTCTTACTCTATTGTTAAAGATTATCTTTCAATACAACAGTTGTGACTGTTGAAAGCTTAATATCTTTATCAATTTGGTCTGTAATTTTTTAAATAGAAATTTTGTTCAATTCTATAAATGTTCCATTATTTCGTGTTGTTATTAGCAAAAAAATACCGAAAAAAAAACCAACTGCCAACATTAGATTAGATTGGGAGGAGCATAAAAGACAATGGGTGTTGGTTAACTGTAGGGTATAACAGGGAAAACGAGAACCACACCTTGGTCTCCCGCTTGGATAAATCAAACGTTGTTGAGTTGTGTAAAGTCGGGTGATCGCCGCCATCTTGTCGACTTGGAACAGTGATATAACAGTCAATAATTCGTTATTTTAATTTATTTATACTATTATTATCATTATTATTTTATTACTTTATTTCATCATGTAAATATATATAACATCCATGATGGAGCTTTAATTTTAATTCATATACCTACATAGCAGGTGTTGTTTTGTTTTACCTATCAACATACACGCATATCTTTGATTAATGATGAGAAATTCGATTTGGACATTAATTAACTAATTATTTTCATTGTAGACAACGGTTTTTACATATATTCCTTTTGTAATTATCACAATTAACAATTTTAGAAAGTCATCAATTGATTGTCTGTACAATTATAAAAAATTCATAGTGGTACCTATAGGTATCGATATTTATTTAATCAGGACTAATTTTCTTCAATTAACTATATAAATAGATGAAAAATCGAAGTCTCTCTTTTTATTTTTTTTTATGAGAAATTTATAATTTTCTATAATAATAAAGAATTTCCACATCCTAAACGTTATCACTAATATTAAACAAACGAAAAATACCAATTACATCCATAAGAACGTTAAATATTCATCTTTATCGTTAATGTAGCATTTATCTTATACCTATAGGTATACTGCTTAATACGTTACTTTGCTATACGTATAGTTTAGTGTTGTTTTGAGAAAAGTCGTTTGGAACATATCTTTCGATAATTCGATAACTTTAGCATTAACGTTAATCAACTAAAAAATCGTTCATTTAATTATTAAAATTAGTTGTTAGAAATCTATATACACTTGCGATGATGAACAAGTAATTATCAAAAAGTTGATTGTGGACAGTTACCGTAAATTAATTTTAGGTAAAAATCTTTATTGTTAATGTTTACTATTAAGGTTTATAGTATGGATGCACTCATCGATAGTTTAAATATTGTCTTGTCATATTTATTTAGGACTTAAGTAGTTGAAAATTTCTAAAAAATAACAAATTGTCACTTTAAGAGATTAGTAAATAAAGAGATCTAAATACAACAATACATTCCAATATTTTCGATGTAATTTCAATAATTAATTTCAAATTTATCTACTGCTTTTGTTCTTCTTCATTCAAATAATTTGTTAACAAATCAATAATTGAAAAATCAAATTTTCTATAATTGTTTATTATTTCAATTTGATATGAATGTTTGTTACCTAATTGTTTGTCAAATTTTTTATTGTTTTAAATGACAATAAAATTTCTTTTTGTTACAGGATATGGATTTAATAGAAGTATTGTGGAAACAAGATGTCGATTTAGGTTTTTCATTAGATTTAGCAAATACAAAAATCGAAAAACCTGAATTAACTAATGCAAATACACCAACAACATCAAATGTAACAACGGGAAATGAAGATTTTGAAAAATTAGAAACATTAAAAGCTATCAACGATGATAAAATTAAAGTTAGTCTCATAAAAATGATATAATTATCCAAAAATTATTTACTATCGTTTTTTTTTTTATTTTGTTTTAATAGGAAGAACCTGAATTAGCTGATCCATGGGCTGGTCTCAATTATACCATCGATACTGAAACAGGTTTGTAAGAGAAAATTCTCCATTTTGTTTTCATTTTTGTTTTGTTTTATTTGTCTATTGTGATGATTATTATTATTGTTATTTTGGCTGTTTTAATCAAAAATTCTATGGTTGATAATGTCGACAGCTGGAATTTTATGCTTTAATATTATTTAATTTGAATAAATTGGAACCATGATGGTTTCTTGTCGTCGTCGTCAATTGGTTTTTAAAACTTATTAATTTTGATGCGGCTGTTAATTTCGTCCTGTTCTATAATAATTAAACGAAATACAGATCATTTTTTAAAATTAGATATTCTTCCTGTGACCAATTTTCATCAACATAAATACTATAAGGTAAGTCAAGGAGACCCCGTGCACGACAATCACTCGGTATATTTTTTGAAATATAATAATTTTGAATGTTTTTTTTTCTAAAAAATCGGTGTTGAATTTTGTTATAATATCGATCAATCAATCATTATGAAAGGTTTAAATATAAATAAATTGAGTGGATGGGAATAATAACGTTTTAGTAAATGTATCTCCCTTATAGGGAAAACCCTTGCTCACTCTCTTAATGTAAGAACACTCCGTTTCATGCTGTTCAGATTGATGGAAAGCATCGTTCACAACACAGCCAGATTAATAACTTAACAATAGAAGTTGGATTCCGTACTATGTCTAAAATATTTCCATGATATAAGCTTTACTTTCCATGAGTAATGATGGTCTTTGACAGTTAAACCCGGTCCATGATGAGATCGGCAAAAATTTCCCATTATATATACGACCCTTTTATAATTAGAAAACTTTACAACTATTTACGATTTTTCC
>JAZBGY010001133.1:0-13215 GCA_037414755.1 Lydus trimaculatus | reverse complement strand
TGATAGAAAAGAAAAAATACGTTATTTGGTATTTCAGACACATAGCTTGTTCGTTAGGGTGGGTCTTCTTGGAAATATTTCTCACTGCAGGATAAAAATTGTGTAGTCATCCTGTATGTTGTCGAATAAAACCCTGGTTGTGGTCTAGACTCTTTTTCACACCCAACACCTGTCCTTAGATAACCTAATTCAAAATTGTATTCGTTAAATTTTTGATTTTAGAAAATAAAAAAAAAATTATAAATCGACAGTATTAAATATTAACCAGGAACTGTTGAATTTTAATTTCTTTAATAAATTGAAAAGGACTGTTGTTGTTGTTTTTTTTTCTCCAATTGGAGTCAAATTTACAATAGGCAACAACTAGAGGAGGCGTGTCGACTTTCTATCGAATGCTGTTTTGAATAGCCACGCCTATTTTGTTATATTGGTGTTCAATTATCAATTCTCTGTTTCTTTTTTTGGTGTGTTATTTGAAGAATTTTCATTTATTTTACAATTTTTGATCATTGGTTATGATAAGAATATATGATAAATCGACTGTGGATTGATTATTATTATTTAATAAAAATTCGAATGTCGGTATATGTATGTAGGTACCTATATGACAACCATCAATATGGGACATAGGTCAGATTACAGACAGGTACACTCTCAAATATTGACTAATGGTTTATCTGTCGTTCAAGCAATGATAGATGTCCATTTATATTAAGATTTGAGTATTTGATAGAAAATATAAAAGAGTTCCTATCATTGTTTTTTTTTCATGATAGTTTTATTCAATTATACTTGATACTTGATCATTGTGTAATCAATAATAGAAAGAAAAAAAAAAGCTATAAATGACAATAGTTGAAAGTGATTTTTTTCTTCCTTCTTTCATTGTTATTGATGATGACTATGATGATAGTGTACATACATACACCTGTTGATGATGATTCGATGGTCAAATTAGCATATCGAATAGCCGGTGAGTTTGCAATTGTTTGATAATAGTTGATACAATTGGAAAAAGAGATATTTATTGTTGGTCAAAATTCAATAACAATAAAATTGTAGCTACTTTATTAGATAGTAGTAGAATGGCTTGCAAGTTGTCATGACTCCAGACTTTGGTGTGTTTTCCTTGTGCATGACGCCACGCTTCTTAGGTGATACAACAAACAATATATATATACCTATATACCTACACCTATATATAAGCACAATTCATTCACAGTGGCCAATGATGGGGACAGACCTTTACTAGACAAAATGCAGACTGAAAATGACTTTGTGCTTTATTGAAGAATCCAACAGCCTTACCTGTCTTATTAACCGCATTACACAATTTTCAACTATATTCGTAAAGATAAAAAAGTCATCAATATAGTGTATGGGTTGTAGTTTTATTTAAATTTTCTAAAAAAAAAAAAAATTCTTAATTTGGGTTATTAGTGTTGAAATAATTCGAATTGTATTGTTAAGAGGATTTGATGGTTGATAAATTAAAGAGTCAAGCTGTCATTAAATGAATATTTAGGAAAGAATTCTTTGCTACCTTTTTAAGTGGATTATAAGTCAAGCTCATCTTTTGTTAAAAATTTAAGATTATATTGTTGCTGTAGTGGAGTGGTTCCAAGGTCTCTCTTTCTATTGTTAATCGTTAGTTCTTCATCTCCAACTCCCACTCTCTTAAAACAATCCCACATCATCATAAAAAAATCTCATAATCTCCAGCTAAAAATAATGAAATTTCTATTTAATATTAAGAATAACATTGTTTTCTTAGGGGGTTTAGCCTTTTTTTTTCTATCTTTTTTGATTGTAGTATAGGTGGGGCGGCGTTAAACAGCGGTGGTCGAATCGTTAATGGAAATATATAAGACGGTAACATATATCTGTATGTAGGTACCTATATATATATACATACATATATACATGTGAATATAAAAAAAAAGTTGCAATGCAATCATTCGGGGTTAGAGCCCCTCTCTTAGAAGCCCCTCTGTCCTCTGTTGATCAAGTTCCCTTTCTCTGGCCCCCATTGTCAGTGTGGCAGCCATATTAGCTTGAGCTCGCTCTGTTGGGCTGGGTCCTGATTGGCTTTGCCTGTTTTCAGCTCTAGCAGTCTTATACCTTCGAAAGCACCACAACAACATTACTATTCCTGCTATTCGTGTGTCCTTCTTATTCATTCATTCATTCAGTTTTAGTGTGTTTGATTTTTTTTCTACAATAAAGTATGTTTTGTGTTTAAATATCTAATTAGTGTATTGTTATAAATTGAAAATTGTGTGCTTATTTCTTTTTTGTGATCCTTTTGGTACACTATTTTGGATATAATTTTGGTTATTTTACATATTCTATTCTGGAATTACGTTGGTTTTTGATTTAGTTCAAAGGTAGGAGGATATATTTTTAAAGTAAACAACATCATTTTCTCAGTCAGGATATAATCTTTACTTTTGCATTTGAGTAGTGGATCATTAAAGTTGACAATAGGGCATCTATGAAATATTAATGATTTTTGTTAGTTATAGTTTTCAGTTGTCAAAAATTCTATATTGTAACTAAATTTATGATTAATGATGATTTCGACTTAGTATAACATACTCAAGGGAATTGCACCATGACACAACTAAAATTATTTTATTCTGTTACATTTATATATTTCATTTTGAATAATAGGTTTTCATATATTTTTTGACATTTGTAAATTTTCAAAAATTGAAAGAGAAAAAAATGAACGTTTTTACTTTTATTGTTGTTGAATCTACTATAACTGAGCACATGGCAGTTAGATTCTTCTAAACATTGTTATTGAAAATCAAATAATAATAATAGTAATAATTCCTGTAAATACAGATATCTATATACCATTAAAAATTCCAAAAGATTTGTATTTATTTGAAAGGTAGAACAAACATTAGAAAAGCGCGCTTTCAAAATCGAATGCAACCGTCGGCTGAAACTGAAGCTTTTCCGTCGAGAACTTGTCAATCCAGCCGTACACATGATCAAACATTTATATTTATTAAGAATTCATAGAAATACCTAATAATAATACCTATAAGGCATTATTATTGATAACAATCTGTTCTGTGTTGTTTCGTTCCTCTTTTTTTTTCTTTCCTAAGAAACCATTAGTGAGATGATTTTAAAATGAAGCACTTTAAAAAGGTGAAAATTACTGTTCCCTTATAAATAAAATTTCAAAAGATTCTCATCTTGAATGCGGTTTTTAAAAGTCTGTCTCAAGTACATTTCAGGTTTCTTTCCCTCATGTTATGTCCATCACGAAAAAACCTGCCTTTTGTTTTGTTTATTTATCTTTCTTGTTAGAAATATGATTTTTGACACTTTTTGTTCGTTCAAGTATCGACGATATTATAATATATTCATTGTCCAGGTAAAAGAAAGAAATAATAATAATAATAATAATAATAATAAAGAACGAGAAAAAAAATGTGTAAGTTTTTCTAGCACTATCAAAATAGGTGGTTGAGAATATAAATCGTAATGTCAATAAGATGAAAGGTCTTTAAATTAAACTATTCATAAATTTCTAACTTACAAGAAAAGTAAATAAATAAATAACGTAATAAAATTAACAATGGATAAAGTTTTTTTAACTAGACGAATTGTTGATTTTTAGAAAATTATTTGATACAAGGTGTTTTATCTGAAGTGACAACTCATTTAATTTTGTCTTTTTTTCCTCAAAAATTCCTTGCAATACATTCTGAACTTCTGATAAATTTCCATATTATTTAACAAATCATCTTTAGATTTAATCTCTTACGGATGTTTTCGTCTAAAATATTGAAAATGAAATAGTTAGTAAATTTCAAAAATGGATCTTCGAAACCCTATAACGGAGAGTAATTAATTTAAAAATAATATAAAAAGCCGTAGATTATAAAAACGCCGTAGGTGTTTCAAGTGGAGCGCACTGTACATTTCATGACATTGTTGTTTCTTAATCGTACTATTATAATGAAATTGATTGTCATCAACGATTTTTCGTAAATGTCAAAATTTCAATTCTTTGAAAAAAAAAAGAACAAACAAACTGGGAAAGAAAGGTCCTGGAAAAGGAATCTTTGCAAAGATTCCATGGAAATGTAAAGTCCGATATCAAAGTTTAAAAGCAACACACTTCTCTTTAATTTTTGCCAAAAATCAACAGAATCTACTAATTTGTAAGAGTTGTAATTATTAACATGTAGATAATTGGATTACTTAATTTCAGTGCTTAAAACTCTTTATAAGTGAATTTCAGAAAACTGTTCCTGAAGTGTGTGTGTGTGCTTACAATATTTCAAAAGAATAATAAAATAACAGTTATGGATAATAATAATAACATAGAATTAAAAAAAAAAGTAATTGATTTGAACGATTTATTTGCTGAAGTTAAACTGAAAGATAATTTCCACTGCATATAAAAACGTTCAGATGCAATTTTCGCAATAGAACAATTAAGAAAAATTCAGGTTTTATTAATTAGTCGGAATATTTTCACATTTTTAATGATAAAAATTGGCGAAAATGATTTTGTTGGAATGTATTAAATAGTTTTTATAGAGAAAATACACATACTTGAAATATATTTTTTAGAAATCGATTATATCAATTAATAGTTTTGTATTTTTCAAAAACGCTAAGTAGAAAAACTCCAAAATTTACCCTTTAACAAATTATCCAAATGGCAATTTTTTGTAGCAATTCGAGATTTCGGCTTCTATATAGTTCCGACATTTGATTTTAACCTTTTCGAATAACTATAAAGCATAAAAGCTTATTCAACTATCAATTTTCACATTAATTAATTAATCAGTAAATAAATAAACTAAATAAACTCAACTAATTCCGTGATATGGATTATACCGTGATAACATGAAAAAAGGAGGTTTACGGGCTTATTTAAGACAGTTTTTGAGCATTTTGTGTTGAAACATGTTAGACTGGTCTAAATTTGTGGTAGCTTCCACTATTTATGTGCGATTTGCAAAGGATATTTTGAAAAATACGTGAAATCGGTAAACGGCATAAACTGACAAAAGTAACTATACTTTCAATATGTAAATTTTCATTATTATAATCTATATTTAACTTTTTTTAATTGTACAGATCAAGAAGATTAATTAAACTTTATAATATTTAATAATGTTCTATCACGATAAGAAACTAAGACAATCACGGAATTATCTTAGTTATCACGGACTTTTACGTTAGCATTAAAGTCGATTTGACACTACAATAAAATTAAAAAATTCGGACTTTCAGTGCATAGTTTCTTAGATGAAGACTGTGCCTTTTTCAGAACACAAACCCCACTTTTGTTCTTTATAATTTGAGAATGTTATAATGAAAATAGTGCTTAATATCACGAATTTAGCCGAGTTTTCCCTGCTTATAGTTTTTCATTTATTTTGCAATTTAATAGTAGATATCGAATAGTATTTAATAAATTCAACTATTATAGTAAATAAATAAATAAATAATAAGTATGTTAAAAAGATATTTCTGCGTACATCATAATTTATTAATTATTATTTATAAATCATTCAAAATTATTAAATTAATCAATGGAAGAACAAATTCGTAATTGATATATAGTCATAAATATCAAATAAATAAGTAAACATTCAAATCAATTGATAAAAAGAATGATAAAATATTTTACGAAATTTCCTTGAATCATTCCGTCAATCACAATTACATAACAAAATAATTAAAAAATAATAATAATAATTTTAATTATAATATCATCTAGTAGTATTTTTTATAACAAATAAATCGTAATAATAATAATAATAATTAAAATTTGTATTAGCCGACATTCAAAAGTTTAAGATGAAAATGAGAAAATGAATAACCGTACGTAATCTTGTAACGGAATCTTAGAAATTTCTATTGAAAGCAGATTGTTTTAACAATTGCATTCCAGAATTTGTCAAATAACTTTTTTAATATTGATATTAATCGACTTTGACTGCAAAATTCTGAAGGATATTTCATTAAAATTTGTCCCTATTCTCTTAATATTCAATTGAAAATGGAAGGTTAATCAAATATTGAAGATAAATTAAATAGGTACATAGAATAGTTATATTAATTAGTGTTCATGTTCACCTTTATAGTGCGGAAGTTCTTCCCAATATAAGTTTTATCAAAAATAAAGTAATAAATAAATGAGCGGTATATAATAACCTTTGTTTATTTTTTATTATAAAAATATTCATCAAAAGATTAACAGTCTTTTTTATCATTGAAATATCGATATTATATGGATTAAGTACAAAAATACTTGTGTATATTACAATAAAGAAATGATAATAAATAAATGAAAGGATAAATTAATTAAAACCAAAAAAAAAATGATCGAATTATCTTATACAATTTATCAACGCGTTCACACATCTTTATTATTATGGTCGGCATCAAGAGAGATATATACATTCTTATTCATTCTTTTATATTTTTCCTTAGTATTGTCTATCTCGCTTATACTTTCTAACAATACAGATATATACAACAAAATGGCTCCCAAATGGCGGTTCTCTTTGACGTATATTCATTCCAACATACAAATGGCTTTCCGGCACATGGCAACGTAATATATTCGATTTTAATATTTCAAGTTAACGCCTCTTCATATAAAATATTTTAACATTAATCATCCAATAAGCACCTATTCATTATTTATAATATATTATTTTTTAAAAAAAAAAGTTATCTTTATTTTAAATATTTTTCCCACTCTTATTATTATTATTGTTGTCACTATTATTTTTGGTTTAATTTATGTTGGCCAATGGCAGAAATTTGTTTTACTATGACCGCCACTGACCATCAATCAATTTTTAGGCTGTAGCGGTATTATGAAAAAAATTGTTTTGATTCTCTGGGAGTTTTTTTTTTTTAATTTATTTGTTGATCATGTAACGGAGGATTTTACAAGATTTTAAATTTTTTTGCTGAAACATGATGAGACAGCATTCAATCATAGAGAAAATTTAATTTTTTTCTCTTCTATATAATTTATTAGAAATTCAGCCATTTCAAACATCTGTATTGCGTAACTATTGGGGTAGAAACTACCCTAAATTTTTCAACAGCCAATAGAAACCGGAATATTTTTTTTGGGGTCTCAGGTACCAAAGTTTCCAATTTTATTTCTAGTAAATTATATTGTTTGTTTCTTTTTTTCACAATTTACATGTTTGTTTTTGTTGTTGTCTACAGGGGAGTATGTAAAGGCAGAGGAATTGAACGAATCTTTAAATGGAGCGGATTGTGGCCCCTCGTGTGATTTACCACTAGGGGACCTTTCATTGCCGCTTCCAGAGTTTCTTCTTGACGAAGCTTTACGTTTAGTTGAATTAGACGACGACGATACGCCTCAAGTAGGTTTTTTCTTTATTTATTGATTATTATTGAAAAGAAAAATATATATTTTTTTATTTGTTGAACAAAATAGGACGTTATTAATGTGAAAGAATTAGAAAATTTAGAGGATAGTGAAACTGCATCAGCTACTATTACAAAAACTAAAGCTGCTGAAGACGATTTAGATTTATTAACCGACATGATTCAAACACCACAATTTCATCATCCCCATCATAGGGCTTTTCAAGTAAGTATTGCTATTATGTAATTGTAATAATACAGTAAAACTTTTCTATTTGTACACCATAATGATATGAATATTTAGAATGTGAACATTTGCATTATTAACTCAAAGAATAGTCTACAAGAGATCAAATTTGTGACATTGATAACAATGCGTCACCGTACGTGTATTTGTTGGAACGTCTCGTGCCATTCAATGCACATGTTTCAGTTGTTATATAGTGTTTTTTTTTAATGAAATTTAAAGAAATTTGCGTCGAAATCTTTGTAATGTAAACAAATACACGTGTTGAACCCAAATACACAACGCACAAGGTAAATATTTGTGAAAAAAACATTTACTTCATCAAGAAAACCTGTGCGTTTAATTTTCGCATTTAATGTACCTACTATACATACATATGTATACCAGTACCTATATGAAGTTTTACAAACGTGGAAAAAGCTTAATTAATATGCTTAGTGCGGTTTCATATTGATTATGTTACGCAAGTACGTAACTTCTAATTATTAAATTATAAATAATTCCATATGCCTATAGAGGTTTCACTGTCTCAATAAGAGTGAATGGTTCTGTTTATAAATTTTATATCTTACTTATTACAATTAATTTTATTTATTTTATATAGTAATGACCTCGATGTTTTCTTTTCTTTTACGTTTATTTTTAAATTACACGTTTAACTCACATTTTATTATTAATCCCAGGAAACAGAAACATGCATCATATTTAAGACAAAATTAATAATTACCTCGCAATTGTATTGTCAAGGTATATTTTTTTATAGAATGCCGTTTGATCGAATAAATTTAATTATTTTTGATTCTATATATTCTTTTATAGTCGCCCTGTAATTAGGTTTTATTGTTTCTTTTATTATTATTTTTTTAATTTTTTGTTTTCAACATGAAAAATTCAATGTTCAGTCATGTCTTGTTGTTTTGTCTCTCTCTAAAGAATTGGTTTATAATGAGATTTGTACCCTTTTAAAGTGAAATTTTTATGATGACAGATGAATTGTTGTTGTTAAAAATATAGGTAGTGACTTGTTGCTTTGTAATTTGCGGGTTCTTCTTGTCAAATTAACAACGTGTCTAAGGGTGGCTGGTTCTTTCATCTATTTTTTTTTGTGTTAAAAATGTATATATCTACCTGTATTTTGTAGTGATCAGGTGTACGATAAATAAACTTTTATATAATAAGTTATTAGAAAATGTTATTCTAAACCGTAACGAATTTTATTGCAAAACTTTTTTTAATTAAAATATTAAAAACATTTTTTTTTATTTTATTCAATTTTAATTATAGAGTCGTATGCCCTTTGTTCGTACAATGAGCATGGAACAAAGATGGCAAGATTTGGCAAATTTATTAAGCTTACCAAGTCCTGGTGATGCTAGCAGTATAAGTCATTCATTCGGTCATCATCATCATCATCATCATCATCCTTTACATAATTACAGTCATCCACATGGCCATAGTATGGGTTATAGTCCAGAAGCAACACGAGGAGTTTTATTACATAATGCCACATTAACACCACCTATGGGTGATATTAACACAACAGTACCGTACAGTAATATCGGTAATATTAAAAATAATGATAGATAATAATTATTATTATTATTTTAATAAGTGACTTAATTTAGGTGGCACAAATCTTGGTAATGCTGTTGCAACATCCATGAATTTAACAAACAGTAGTGAACCCATGGGGGAACCCAATACCGCTCCTCATTACAAACTTGAACCCTCTCATGATATGATGTATTATCAGGTAATTAATTGATTAAAAATTCTCAAAAAGTAATAATTTAATGAAAAACTCTTTATAAAAGAATGGAACATCTGAGTTAAATCAAACTGATGGATTCTTATCATCGATTCTAAATGATGAAGATTTACAATTAATGGACATGGCGATGAATGAAGGTAAGAAAGCTTGTCAATAAAAAAACTATGTTTTGTTTGTTTTAATTATGGGTAAAATATTACGCAGAATTGATAAGGAAAATTTAAATAATTTAATCGGCCGCATGCGCGATATATCGGAGTTTTTTTTTTAAATGGCGTTCATTAAAATTATTAATTATTTATTTTCAAAAAAAAGCATTGATTTTCAATTAAATCACAATTTGAATTTTTTTTGTTTTTTTTGAAAAAATCGGATTTCCTTTCGGTTTATTTTAGTTGTGGTTTATTTTTATAATTTGGCAACAAAAGTTTTGTTAGTTTTACATTATAACACAAAAACGGAATTTTAGTGGGTTTTTCTTAATTATTAGATTAATTTAAAAACAAAAAAAAACAGAATATTTGTATAATTTGTTGAACTCGTATTGATACATCCTACCTATGTACAATAATTAAGTGCACGTGCAAAAGAAAATCTAAAAATTTTAAGTGTTGTAAATTTCAAATTTAATATTAGAGAAAAATTGTTGAATCATCGTTCGGGTTATCCTTGAGACTTAGTTCATTACTGATAAGAAATTTACAGCTAATGGAACATTGTATTTAATCAGTTATTTTTCGTTTTTCTTTCATTATACAATGTTTTGTAATTTTCAAAATTTTGGAAAACTGATCGAAATGAATAATTTTTCTATCAATTTCAAATTGTGTTATTGTTGCTATTTATTAAACAATTGTTCTTGTTGTTGTAATTGTTGTTGCTGTTGTTGCCGTCGTTGTAGCTGTTGTTAATGTAACGTGTTTAATTTTGTTAAACAAGTAAGTTTTTTCGAAAAATTTAAATATTTTTATCAGATTTTTGTTTTTGAAAATTCTTAATTGTGGAAGATTTTTTAATGATAAATCGTTTCATTGTTGATAAGGTGACGATGTTTTCGATTTAATGACGTAAATAAGTGCTTAGCAAATAAAGGGAAATTATAATATTCACATTTATATTCACGCAAATGCGTAATTTTTTTGTTAAGGATTTCTTGACAATCAAAATATTCACAAATTTTCAACGTTTTTCTCCTTTACTTGTTATGTGAAATTATAAATGATGAACTTTTGTATTATCAGGGATGTACACAATGCGTATGTTGGATAGCAATAACACCATCAATAATTTAAGTATGAGTAGTGGTGCTGGTGCAACATCAATTTCCCGTACAGATGTTGAAAGAATGGATACATCCAGTGATAGTGCTGTTAGTTCAATGGGATCAGAACGTGTCCCATCACTTTCAGATGGTGAATGGTGTGATGCAGGTTCTGATTCTGGTCATACAACAGGAGATCATTATGTTACCGATTATCAAACGTAATATATAATTAAACATGTCTTGTGTGTGTTTGTGTGTGTGTGTGTTTTTATTAAAATAAAAAACTATTACAGCAAATACCGGCCATATGATTATAGTTATACGAGCCGTCAGCATACAAATTTGGGACAATCAGATACAACAAGAATACCACCAGTTGCACAAAAGAAACATCAAATGTTTGGTAAAAGATATTTACAAGAACAAGGTGGTTCAACTAATGTAACAACAACAACACCAACAACAACAACAGCAGCAGCAGCAGCAGCAACACCAACACATCAACCACCAATTAAATATGAATATAGAGATCCATCAACAACAACAACAACAACATATAATAATTCAACACAACCAGAAGGTAGTATTGGTCCAAAACCGACAGAAATGAAATATTCATGTTCAATGGAATTTGGACGTAATAATCATATTGTACGTTCAAC
Source organism: Lydus trimaculatus (assembly GCA_037414755.1). Lineage (NCBI taxonomy): Eukaryota > Metazoa > Arthropoda > Insecta > Coleoptera > Meloidae > Lydus > Lydus trimaculatus. Next base: position 1,873 of record JAZBGY010001133.1, on the reverse strand, counting down.
AATTGATCATATACAACATAATCATACTTATCATTTACCACCAGAAAGTACTGGTGCTATGCAACGTCCAATATCACGTGATAAAATAAATAAACAACGTAAAACAAGTGATGAAGAACATTTATCAAGAGATGAGAAACGTGCACGTGCATTAAATGTACCAATAACTGTTGATGATATTATTAATTTACCAATGGATGAATTTAATGAACGTTTATCTAAATATGATTTAAGTGAAGCACAATTAAGTTTGATACGTGATATACGTAGACGTGGTAAAAATAAAGTTGCTGCACAAAATTGTCGTAAACGTAAACTTGATCAAATATTAAGTTTAGCTGATGAAGTTAAAGATATGAGAGATAGAAAAATTCGTTTAATGAATGAACATGAATTTATAACAAATGAACGTCAAAGGATGAAAGATAAATATCAACAATTATACCGACATGTATTCCAAGTAATTATTTAATTTTAATTTGATTAATTAATTGAATAATAATAATAATAATGTTAATTAATAATTATTATAGAATTTGCGTGATCCTGATGGTAATCAATATTCACCTTATCAATACAGTTTACAAACATCAGCCGATGGTTCAATATTAGTGGTGCCTCGTTCAAATTCAACATTAACGACAAATCAAGAACGTAAAGAACCACCACCACAAGGACATAAAGAGTGAATTATTTTCTATTTTCCCATCCATTTACATTACCAAAATATTACAGAAATAAAACAAAATATAGATAGGTTGTACTATTTGGTTTTATGGTAATATATTTGTTTCTCTCTAATACATCGTACTTTATGTTTATATTTGAAATGGACTATATGTTATGTATAGGGATGTGGAAATATTTTTTTAAACGTATACGTAATAAACATCAACGAAAACAACAAAACTAAAACACACAAATAACTGCAATTTTGCTCAAAATATATTGAAATTTTACTAAAAAACATACATCATTTTTTCTAATTAAATATAAAAAGCAATTGTGTTAAAAAACTATGAAATTGTCAAATTGTCACATTTTAAAGGGCATTGAATTGCAACAAAACTATTGCTTATATTAAGAGAATAGAATTTTAATTTTCTTTAAAATGCTGCTATATTCGGTAGAAGTATAATATATTTTTGTAAAACATAAAAATATCAGGTGATGAATATGCCTTTTTTCATAATATAAATTGTACATAGTTAATTTGTATTGAATGGATGTGTATTGTGTGTATGTGTGCGTGCGTATATGAAAAAACTTCTGGTGGTAGGAAATGGGAGTTTAGACTAAAATTAATATGCCAGTTAGTGTGTTTGATTTAAAAATAAAACAGCAAAAAAAAAGTAAATTCATCATTTTTCAATGATGCATGTGATTCTTTATTGTTAAGTTATACAATTTTAGGTCGATAATTTTATTCACAATCAGTTTAACACCACAAATTATACTTTAGGCTAAATAATTTTATAAAAATTTACAAAATAAAAAAAAACGAAAAAAAAAAATTAAATCCCATTAGGTTTTTGTACATTGTATATTGTAATTAGCTTGTTAAGTAAGCCCTGTGAACGTGTAGCATTATCTTTTTTGTTCTTATAAAAATTATTAATGGGTTTTTAACATTTAAGCAGTTTATACACTTAACATTTTGCTTGTATAAGCAATTTATTTTTGGTTATTGGTGCCAATAAAGATCTCTACATAAAATGCATGCATGTTTGTTTTGTTATTACATTATTAAAAGAGGTGATATTTGTAAAGTTGCCCTATTTCAGATCGCTTAGCACTGTAGGTAGGTAGGTATACCTAAAGTCATCTAAGAAGATCTTTCTGGATAGATGCGCAGTGGACTCTTGGTAAGTGG
>JAZBGY010001132.1:0-28687 GCA_037414755.1 Lydus trimaculatus | reverse complement strand
CAAATAAACTAGTACACTTATTCACCACTAGGTGAAGCCACGCCCCCTCTAGAGTTCCCAATAGAGTTCAGTGGTTTTGAGCGTGTTAACTGCGTGCGCTACAATTAACACATATTTGACTTGGTCGTACATAACCTCAAAAACACGTGTTTGTTCTTTGTGGTGCAAATCCGAGAAAATGGTTTCAAAACGTAAAAAGAAGGTATTTTTTGGGAAATTCTAATAAATTACATTGAAATAATAATAAAATTGCTTATTTTCAGTATACAACCGGTGAAGGTTCCCAGTTTATTAGCCGTAAACAGGCATTAAAAAAATTACAACTTTCATTGAAAGATTTCCGTAAATTATGCATATTAAAAGGTATATATCCACGTGAACCACGCAATAGAAAACGTGCCCAACAAGGTAAATCTGGTATAAAAACTTTATACCATATGAAAGATATACAATTTTTGATGCATGAACCAATAATATGGAAATTACGTGATTATAAGATATTCAATCGTAAACTGGGACGTGCTAAAGCTGTACGTGATTTTGAAAATTTAAAACGTTATCTAGATAATCATCCAACAATGAAATTAGATCATATTGTTAAAGAACGTTATCCAACATTTTTAGATGCATTACGTGATCTAGATGATTGTTTAACATTATGTTTTCTATTTAGTACATTCCCATCATTACCACATATACCAAGAGATCAATCTGAATTATGTCAACGTTTAACAATGGAATTTCTACATGCTGTAATTGAAGCAAAAGCATTACGTAAAGTTTTTATATCGATAAAAGGTTATTATTTTCAAGCTGATATAAAAGGTGAAACAATCACATGGATTATACCGCATCATTTCTGTTTTGAACCACAAAATCGTATAGAAGTTGATTTTAAATTAATGTCAATATTTGTTGAATTCTATACAATTATGTTGGGTTTTATTAATTATCGTTTATATCATTCATTAAATTTATATTATCCACCGAAATTTACAATAACAGAACAAACAAATGATGAGAAACGTTTAGTTGATGAAGAAGCTTATGTTAGTGAACGTATTGCTGCTTTAAATTACACATTATCGAAAACATCTAATGAACCACTGGATGATGATAATGTTGATTTTGAAAATTTCAACTCTGAAGATAATCCAGAGAAAATGGAAGAAGCTCGAAAAGAAGCTGAACAAATACGCAAATTGAAAACATTATTTAAAGGTTTAAAATTCTATATAAATCGTGAAGTACCCAGAGAACCATTAGTATTCATCATACGTTGTTTTGGTGGTGAAGTATCATGGGATAAAACATTATTTGTTGGTGCTACATATGATGAAGATTGTGATACAATAACACATCAAATTGTCGATCGTCCTAGTATGGAGAAGAAATATATAACCAGATATTATATACAACCACAATGGATATTTGATTGTGTTAATAATCGAGAATTATTACCAGTTAATAAGTATTTTATGGGTGAAACACTACCACCACATCTATCACCATTTATCGATAAAACAAGAGATCAACAATATATGCCACCGGAGGAACGTGCCTTATACGATCCAACAATTCTCGAGAAATTACACAATCAAGACGAGGAAGATGATGAGGATGATGATGAAGATGAAGAAGTAGAAGAAGAAGAAGAGGAGGGTGAAGAAGATGATGATGCTGATGATGAAAACATAGAAGAAGATCAACAATCTAAAGTAGTTTTTCTATTAATTTCGATTTTTAAAAAATTAATTTGTTCTAATTATAGAAAGCGAAATTATCGGTAAAACCTGGTGAGATTTACAAAGAAGTGCCATGGGAGAAGAATCGTCAAGAACGGCAAGAATTCAAATTACGCGAAAAAATGGTCAAAAACAAACATAGAAAATTATATAAAAGTATGATGACTGGTCGGAAAGAACGAGCTAAAGAAATCTGGTTATTACGAAAGAAACGACGATTACATGATGAAAAACAAAAAGAAGAGAAGAAAATTAAAAAGAAACAAGCTAAAATTGCACAAAAACAATAAATTATGTAAATTATTCTATTGTTAACAACAAAAACTGCTATCTTTTACAATTTATTTTTGAGTTTCATAAGAATCCTGATCATTATACAGAAATTCCCCCAATATCCTGATTCCAAGTTGGGTTTTTAACTTGTAGTTTAAATTTTGGACGTTAGATGGCGCTATTTCTATAGTTTCAAAACTCGCTATTTTGCGCATGGAGTTTCATTGATTTTGTGACAAAATCACACAATAAATTTTATTGATTAAATTGTTTGGTTTCTCTAGTATTTTGCTCCCACTCGATTTTGATTTGAATGTTTGATGTAGAAAATGTTGTGCGTATTTGATGCAACAAATTTAGTCTGGTACGATTTTGGAGTGCAATCCCCAGCTATTGGTTGAAATTTCCAATAATCCCACTCTCAATCAAACAACACACAATCAACTCAAACAGCACGACGGGCGCTTATCGTCGACACAACTCGTTTGAGATTTGTTTAAAACTCGTACTAGTATTCGAATAAATTTCAGTCAGTTGTTGTCTGTTGTTTGGGATAGTTGTGTGTTGTCTTGTTTCAATAATATGAGTAGTGGTTTGGATATTTTAAGTGGTTCGCTTCGTGTACGAAATGGCGCATTCCAGAATGGGACATCCTATAATAATTGTTGCAACAGGAATCGGGCTAGTGAAATGAAGGCATGTCCCAGTGTGATGTCACCAGAAACGAAGAGGCTTTTACCACCGAATACTGAAACAGTCCAAACGAAACCATTTCCAATTAGAGGTAATTTTTTTGGTTTTTAATTCAGGAAAATAAAAGCCGGGCATACGCATGCTTTTTTCCGGATTGCAATGTCAATGTTAATGACGCCGGCGCATTATCTTTACATCCACGTGCTACTTCTTTGGAATACAATTAAATGTCTAAATTTAGCAAAAACACACGTTTTGACTATGTAAAATGAGTAACAATCGGTTATTTGATCAAATACAGGAAAAAAACGGCTAAAGGTCGGTCTTTCACCTCTAGGTTTTTTGCAATAATCAAATTTGAAAATTTTTCCCAAATCCATAACACCATTTTTCATATTATCGAATTATTTAATAATTGTGGCGCTAATGCCAAGATTTCATCAAAAATTTGGCAAGCGCTCCCCGTTTAAATTTAACACTTTGTCCGTACATTTTCACCGAAATAATGTAAAACAAACTATTAATGTTGTAATATGATAAAAATGCGACACGTGACGGTTAACACGATACCCATTCATGTTTCTTGAAACCAAGAGGTGGATGGTGCAATCTTGTCCAACAATAAACGTGACACATTCAACGTTCATTTTTTTCTCTTCCGAAAATAACTGGCTCTTATAAATCAATAATAATAATTGGTTAATGGTTGTCTGTTTTTGAGATTTTGTCAAAAAAATTTTTGGCAAATTTCTGTGTTGGAACCGGTATGATTTTCTATATTTACATCCGGCCAAATATATTGTTTATTATTATAATAATACGTGTGTATAATAAATGACACAATTGTTTAATAGCGAGTGATAATAAAACAATTAATCAATGATGTTCCTAAGAAATTGATACTTGTAAGGGTTCAAATTCAATGTATAAAGGCCTCAATTTTTTAAGGATTCTCCTTGATTATTGCAATTAGAACTTTGATTATTTTGACACAAACAAATAATTAAAGATAAGACAAAAAAAAAAATGATTTGTTAATACATATATTTATAGATGTTCACAATTATTTTTCATCTCGTGATGACGTCTATTTAGAATCACCTGACTGTGTTTGCATCCTATTTAAATTGATAAACAAAACAAAATTACCAATTAGTGTAGGTACACACAGTACACACCAATTTGAAAGGAACATAAATAAAGAACCCATACTTTGGAGCACACAGGGATTCTCAAACTATGATTCCATAGAATACTAAACGGCTTCAAAACTTATTAAATCGTAATTGAAGGGGTGTCTTGACACAAAAAGTTTCAGAACCGCTGCTTTATCGAGAAGAAACCAAACAATTTGTATAAATTAGATGTAATTGGAAATTGTTAGGATTTTTTGATTAACACTCCTCAAATTGTTAGTTTCAATATTTGGAAATTACGTCATTTAATTTAATTAAAATTCCTCTTTGTTGGTTGTTTGTGTTCATTAATACAACCACCCTTCAAAATACCTTACCTTGTTCAAATTTATTTAAGTGTCACACAGCCAAATCAATTACGCTCCTTACTTATTAAATTTGCAAAATTTTATAATAAAGAATTGGCTGGATTACCGCTTATTTTAACGATTTAATAATAAAAAAATTGAGACCGGATTCAGTAGAAAACTCCCCTCATATACAAGTCTAGACAGTTAGAGACAATACTCGTTTGGTGAAATAGATGGGAACACGTCTATCACGCAAATCAAAGTTCCAGGTTCAAATTCTGGTGGTTGACTTGCGAATTTTTCCGTTACTGTGAGCGATAAAATATTAACATTTGTCACACTATTTTGTTGTTGTCTAAAATACACTTCTTTGTTGATAGTTGATATTATTAACACTTAACCATTAAACAAATAAATATTATCTCTAATTTGCCAGGCTGTTTATACTAATTTGCTTCAATATTATCACCAATAAATCTTCCGTTGTTATTTTATTATGTGCATTCACCACTGTTGCTAACCCCATGTTAATGCTCTTCTTGACGGTAACATTAACTAAATAGAGTTGTGGAAATCTTTGATTTGGTGCCTTTTTTTCGTTGCATTTTCATTTTTGTCAATAATTTTTAAGAGAAAAGCCTACGCTTCTAAACGTAGAGTACGGCTACAACTTTCAGAGATCGTAACTGATCTTCACATCTTCCAAAATGCTCCTTTATCGGTTTTTATACTGTGTATACTATAGGCGCGAGAAATGGGACCCATGCGACACTGGTATTCGGACAGCGAATAGCCTACCCGTTGACTACAAAAGTTGCGCACGTATAAAGGATTCCACACAACGACGCGGGATTGCGGCAGCGGTAGCGAGAGCGTTTCGTGAACGCGTGATGTAAGAAACGCTTCCCGCTTAACCTCACACACCGAGGTCGGGAATCATTGGGTAAATATTCGTGTTCTTCTTTAGATAACTGATGCGTGTAGTAGACCGTGCGTTCAAATCAGATGAAGAAGAAGCCCTGTTATTTTTAGCTCTTGCTGAAGATGAAAGAAATAGAAATATTTCAATTTACTATCATGTTTTAATTCTTTTCCAATTTGATCCTTTTTCCGACAATTTTTATATTCTCCATGAGACAGATCATATAGAATTGGATAATTTTTTACAATTTCAATTAAATTTTCTGTTATTAGTAACGCCATCCCGCTGTAGGACGTGGGAAGAACCGTGCTGACTGCGTTCTAAAATAAAAACGCTGTTTATGCGGACTTACCGTCGCGGTATACCGCATCAGTGTGAATACGGTGATATCGCGTAACGTTTCTTAGTCCCGTCAACTTATCGCTACTGCACCTGCTCCCGCAGTCCCGCGCCGGTGTGTGGGATCTTTAATCATGTTGCAACTAGCGTAGCGGTGTCGATTACAAATTCGCTGCGTGGGCTAGCATAGCGAGTTTACTAGCTGGATAGTAAACTAGCCAGCTAGTAGCAACTATTACACTCGCTCAATGCAATCCAGCTTTATGTTGACGTTTGTACGATTCCTCAATGGGCGCTGGTATTTTGCTTTTCAATTGGAGATCCTGTATTACTTTCCGATGGTTAGTTTCTGTGTTACAGCTGTTGTAAACTATTTTTAATTTCGTAGCATCTCATCTCAGGATACACCTTCATATAAGCAGGGGCGGATTTACCCCGAATCGCTATGGGGCCCCCAAAACTGCTCGGTAAACTGTAAGATTTTGCAATACAGTAGAGTAGTAGAGGCTCGTTTAACCAATTTTCGGATTATTTCAACTACTAAGATTTATCTCTGCTTTAACTATCGTCGAGTGCCGGATAAACCGACTTCTTAAATGTACATGCCATAAATATCTCTCGGTATTATCTTACATTTTCCCTAGTCGGATAGGTGCTGTAATAGTCGGCCAAACGAGCTTCCACTGTAAGTAAAGGTTTCGTAGAATTACTTGTTATTTTCTTCAGTTCAGGGACCCCAAAATCATTATTAGCTTCGAGTCTCAAAAAGTGTAGATCCGCTACTGCATATTGTACGTCAAAAAAAAAAAAACAATTACATTGGCCTACTAGATAGATAGAATATGTCAAAGTAAGCAATATTGTCATTTATTTATTTTTTTGTGAGGTAATATGTCAAAATGGTATAATTGTTTTACAAAGTGCATAAATCGAAATAATGAACCAGAAATAGAAAGTGATTTTGTTCTACATCGCGATGTATCATTTCTACCTTATGGAAGACAAGATATTCTTAGTAATATACAATTACATCGAAACAAATCTGTACGAATTGGTAAAATTTGTTATCTCTATACAATAATTTTTATATTTAATTTTTTTTCTTTATTTTTGTATAAATCAATGACGTTGATTGTGTGTGATGAACTTTAAGATAAATCTATGCTATTCATATATTTTTTACTTTTATTATTATTCTAAATAGTTTTATCTATACGATTCACAACATCTCGTGAATAGATAAGTAGAGGTGATTAAAATAAACTAATTTGGATGTTTTCCGGTCTCGTGTCAATTATAAAACTATTATTATTATTATTATTATCATTATTATACTGATATGTAATAACAGTATAAATTTCTTTATCATAATAATATTGAATTATATGATAATGTATTTTTTACGATTATTATCATTATTAATATTATTAGAAATGTATACGTTGTATTGTAAAATTCTAATCACGATTTATTGTCGTGATGTTAACGTGAACAAAAATTTTTTTTTTGTTTGTTAAATTTGAATTATAATTTAATTATTTATGCGTGCCCCTATCTTAAAGTGATGATTAATGGTAAAAATGTCTTTTAGTTTGTTTGATGATCAGGTCTTTTAATTAATTAATTTTAATTATTTTATGGAAAATTACAAATTTTATTGTATAAAAAGAATAGTTATTGCATTAACAATTAACGGATTATCCAAATTTTACAGTCCTATATTAATTATTGTTTTAATTGGAATTACAATGTAAGCTTAAATTTATATTTAATAAATCAATATATCACGTGTCTATCGAACTGCGCATTTTTATATCTATATGGTGAGCGTGATTATTACGATTTTAATTAATGTGAATTTGAAAAATTTCAACGCCCATTCATCATTAATCCATATTTGGGTGTTGCCAAATAAACGAGTTAAATACAAAAAACAAACATGTATGTAAATTCAACAAACATATGTTTAATTTGGCTTCTAAATTACAAATTCTATCGTATATGTGTTTTCATTTGATGTAAGTAACAGATGGAGATGAATATTTGCCAAGGAATGTAAAACTCGAGATTTGTAAAATTTACAACTTGATATCTTAAAATCCTTAGTGAAAAGTGTAAACATTTCACTTATACAATTTGTATTTGTTACTTTACAATTGCCGTAACGCAATTTAAAGTATACCTCGTCTATTTGGTCTAGATCGACTTGCCTGATGCACATTGAAGCATTGCAAATTGAATTGAGAAAGGTCCCTTCCTGATAGTCCATTATTCCTTTTACTATTCTATAAAATTGTGGGGTACTTAATTGAATGGACTAGAGTTTTCCATCAGGTGCTGAGTTTTAAGATTCAACTTCAGCGTTTTATGTATTATCAGGAAAAATGAGTTCTCGGACTAGTTGAACTGAAACGACAGACTCACAATTTATCTTCCCTTTCTCTAAGCCTTCACTTAAGATCAATCTTGTCTTTAACATAAGGCTCACTTTAATAAAAGCAATTGTAGGTGTTCACTTGAATGTTTGATTTTTTTAAAATTATAGATTGATTGTAAGCCAGGTCGATGTTAAGTCGTGACTTAAACCGGGCTTTAGTCTGTTCTAAGGAGCTCTTGTTTGATTTTGCACAGAAAGTCAATAACGCACTCGGCACGTTCTTGGGTCCCGGTTGAGGGGAGCCAATAGTCTAAATTATACAATAACAATTCCAATTGAGGCCTTTTTATGAGATGAGAAACAGAACCGTTAGATTTAAAGTTCCTCGCAATCTTCTGCTTCTAAGGCCCTATTTATCATTATTTCACCAGTTAGGAATTCTCTTATGCATTATTGGTGCGTTATTGAGCGGACGCGTTATATATCTATGAACCACTCTACTTGACTCTTGAAAATTGAACCATATAAAAAAATTAAAAGATTACAGTAATTGTTATGAAAATACTATAATAATAAGAGTATTATTAATTGAAAAAGTAATAGTTAATTAAATGAATGAAATTGAAAATAACGGGTGATCCAAATTAAAAATATCATTAATAATTTTTTTTCTTCAGTTCACATAAATTGCGTTTCCAACATTCCTATACAGTGATTATCAATAATACCTGAAGAATGTTGAGTATTTATTACGTGTTTTTTTATTAAAAATAACATTTTTTTTTCTAAATGTAAGATTTCCTGGCCATTTCTAATTTTAAAATAATGATCTTCTGTTTTTTTATTATTATTATTTTGAAGAAATTCTAGTGGAACAAATTTCGTATTTTTCATAATAATAATAATAATCATCATTATTAACAAATTGCGTATTTATTATTAATCAATATTGACAACAACCAATTTTATACGACGCATTTTCCTTGTAGCCAAACTCCTATGTATTTGAAGAAATTAGAAACAATAAAAATGATAATGATAATACAGTAATGTTGAAATTGTTAAAAAGTAAATTTGATAAAAATATAACAACGTCCTTGCCTTGTGCCAATTTATCGTCATCAATGTCATGGCTTTCAATAATAAATAAATAAAAATAAACAAAACCACTGCCATCTAGGTATACCTAGTCATAATTAGAATAAGGATCTTGCAGGATATTCATGAACCAGTTTTTATTGAGAGCAATAATCAGATCAATTGTATGATGAATGTCTAAAGCTGCGTACACAAGTAACCAACGAGCTCGAACGTACAATATTGAATACTGAAAATCTATCGTATTTTACTATCTGTAAGCGTTACTCGTTATATTAAGTTTGTTCCTACCACCAATTGGAAAATTAAAAGAATTGAAAACCGTTATACGCGTATACATTTCAAATATTCCAATCTAACAAACGAATATAGCACGAATGTTCAAACGAAGACAAACGACCACAGGTGTACGTTACGATAATACAAATTTTGTCGGAAATTCTATGCAAATTGTAACGATCTTTACTGGCGACGTTCGTTTGCAATTGTTTAGGTTTGTTTTAACGTCTACAAACAGTCATTCATGTTCGTTCGTTCGATGTGAACGCTACATAAAGTTAAGTTCGAGTTAGACTCAAGTATTTCTTAAATCAGCGGGAATTTTGACAAAAAACTCGTTCTAGTTTGTCTGTATTAAAATAGATTCTACGTTTACTAAACTTTACTGATTTGAGTAAACTCAACGATAAATAAAGTTTAAGAGCAGGATCGGAACAAGGATGTTTCTAAGGTTGCGTCCACTACGAGCATATACAGTTTGAGACATTTCATCTAGGAACATAGGATAGTCTTGAGGATGGGTAATTTTATAAAGCCGGGATCAGACGACTGGTGTACTTGGCCAATACACCAATATTGGTATACTTGGCAAGTGTACCAGCTCATGGCCCATTGTACCAGCAAAGCCGCTCACACGAGGTGTACAATGTTTGTTAAAAATACGTCAGCGAATTTATACAATGTTGGCGGATGAATAGAACAGTGTTTATAGCGGTCATACTGAAAACGTCGTCGCGTGTGCAGCTGCTGCGGCGGATGTTATCGATACAGAATGAATAGTGTTTAGTAAAGCAATTCACAAGTACATGTACAACTCGTCTGAGCGCACCACAAGTATAAACTTGTCGAGTAGGCCAATAATTGTGATCCCTTTGACTTGTGTCATTTTTACCGACAAACGATGGGAAACAGACCAGTACTCACCAGTGACCAATAATTGTACAAATAAACCACTCACACGGCATGGCAAGTATACGCCAGTGGCAAATATTGGCCAAGTACACCAGTCGTCTGATCCCGGCTTAAAGATTCTACCATCCATTTCTTTTCAACTCACAATCAGACTGTCTCGATTCTTGATGATTCTTTTTTGTTCCTAGATGAACTGTCTTAACCTGCATAACTTACCACAGACACCAAATACTTTAAATCCGGCTCAATCCGGCTCTGCTTAAGAGTATAAGAAATAAGTAGATTTCAGCAGTTAGACTGTCGTGTCGTCTGGATTTGTTGCTATTATTAGTAATTGCAATAGACAGTTATACATCAGCGTTTTGCTGTTGTTAGGTCATTATCACTTTAATAGGCGTTTTAATTAGGAAATGCTACAGTTATTCCCATGATAAACTAGAAACTATTTGTAAATTGTATATTGTTTCATACTTTCTAATGCTCTCACTAAAAATTGTAAATGTTCGGATGATACCTGAATAAAGTAAAATTAAATTATTGATTATGGACTCTGTGATAAATTGTAACCTGGAGTATAGTCCCATCGGTGACTTAAGAGACTGACTTTAGTAATAAAATTAGAACACAATAGATTCGGTATGAAAGAACTTGATACGGATGCGGAAGTATTGCTAGATAGCTGTAAATTTTTGTGAAAATATGCAAACGGATCGGTCTCTCACAAAGCAGGTAGAAGTCTATCTGGATCAAAAATACACAGGCTGGTAACATGCCCGACTTTTGCCTATCTCCGGTTAGTCAGAAAGGGTTTCACATTAGCCAATAGAGTTCACACGTTGTTATATCTGATCAACCACGGCGCACGAGTTGATGATGTGGGCGTGTCTCCACAGTGCCCTAGTTCTCAACCTGTGTATTTTTGTTCCAGAAACACCTCTAGTTTCATCACAAAAATCTTGGCGGTTTTTCTTAGAGTTTATATTTGATTTTCTACATCGTCGTCTAGGATTAATTTGACTAGGTAATAAGTAATGTAATTGTTCTAGAAAAAAAGTACAGGATCTAAAAAGTTTGATATTAATTTCATTTTAAACAAGTCCCAAGATTTTTGTGGAAAAACTACTTGGTTTGTGAGAGATCGACAAGAAAACATCTGTTTATGTTTGCTTATTACAAATTTTTGAAATTTACTACTGGCAATATTTCATTTCGAATCTGTTGTGTCGTAATTTTATTACTACAGTCAGCCTCTTAAGTCACCGATGCGACTATACTATTCTTTTTGAAATATTATACATGCAACCTTGAATTCACTCGTATATAGTTGCGACATTGATTATTATTATTAAACAATAGCAAAAGCAATATTATATCTGTATTAGACCAAACGTAATCGAAAATTACATCCTATTTTGATAATTCAATAATTAACGAATAATTAATTGGATTATAATCGGAATTTTTTTAATGTAATTAATTTAATAATATCGTGATATTTTCGTGTAAAACATGTGATATTTTATCAATGGTTAGTCTAATTTTAAGTTTGATTTATTCGAAAAATTGTTGAAAAAAATTCCAGCAACCATATAAACAAATTATTAAATTAAATTCCATGCGCATTGAATTTTCTATAAATTCCTATCGAATTTTTTCTTCTTTTTTTTTAACGATAATTTCATTATCGTTTAATTCTAGTTTTAAGTTTTTAATACATGAACGTCGTGTGTTTTTACTATTTTTTTTTTTTTAATAAATCATTATGTGGCATAGAAAAATCTTTTATAACGACATTCAAACGAATTGGCGTGAATATAAAAAAACCCACAAAGATTCTTTAGGTAGGTTGTAATTAAGACAAAACACGTTTAAAATTTAATAATACATGGTTTAGTTCTTTGTTGTTTTTGAATAATCCAAAATTATTGCATTCAAATGAAGGTGTTTTTATTATATTGACCTAAATTGTAATTATAATACCCCGTTTTTCAAGGGAAACTATACAAATTGTTTATTTATTTAATTATCTTTGATTTCTTTATTTTTACCAAATTTCAATGTTCAAATGTTATAATTCATAGTTTTAAATTACAAAATTTTCCATTAAAATGAACAAGTAATCTCTATAAAGGTCGTTACAGTACATTAATCCTGATATGAATTTAAGGAAAATTTGTTAGATGTCTGATCACTTTGATACAACCTTTATTTTTGATCTCCATCTATTATAAATAAGTTTCTAGAGAATCTTCTAAAATTTGTAAATGAAGATTGAGATCAAAATTAAAACTTATATAGAATCGTAAAATAAACACGGGCAATTGGGGCAACATCTTCGAATTATACAAATAACAAATAGTTTTATACGTATACCTATTTCTACTCGTGTTACCAAGGCAACCTTGCATACAACGTTGCTTCAATAACCTGTGCTTATCTTGCATAAAACACTCAATAGATTTATTAGTAAATTGTTTCTTTGTTTATTGATAAATTGGTAAATGATTGCTGTTTGTTTATGTGTGGTTTTTAAAGCCATAAATTGTTTGATAATTGGGGAAGTTTTGTACCATTTCCAGGCATTATAGAAAATTTTGCTTCTTCGTATTGTTTTGTGAGATATTGTCTCAATTCGTTGTAATACCCAGTTTAGTCACCCTTCCTAAATCAACTTTAGTAAAAGAGAAATTAAGTGTGTGGCAAAGTAGAGTGCGTCTTATCTTCAAGTAACATAATGCTACTTTAAGTCAAGATCGAGCTTAAGTCATGATTTAAGGATAACGCAACAAAAACCGGTCCTAAACCGACTAGATTTTAAAGATAAACATATTGAGATTAAAACCTACTCATAATATTGCTTTATACCAAAATTATGAATTGCATAACCGAGATAATGGGCAAATCTCTACAGCCCACTCCTGAGTCGCGGGAGAGATTGGAAGAAGGTAAAAAAGTCAATTGATGAGATATGATCAGATACTGAGCGCAAGTTGAATAATAGCAAAACAAACGATAAAGCGCAATCGGTGGTGTAGCGGCTTTTTAAAACCTGTGAGGGGTGGGCTCAAATTCAAAGTTTCACAATAAACTAATCCAATAAACCGATAGCTCAATTAAACAGAATCTATTGTATTTAAAAAGTGTTTCTCAAAGGGTTTGAACTATTTAGTTCTCGTGAAATACTTGGGAGAGACCACAGGTATCGCATGGTGCCCTCGAGACTACTCCACTGTTGTTCAACCGGGGCATCCGAACTTTTATTGGGACAGAGAGATTGGAGGGTTTCAATTGGGAAGAATTTGGTAACTGGAATACGATAAATTTGTGCACTATGGCTAAAATTTTAATTATCGTATAAAGTCGTATATTGTTGTTGTAGAGTTTTTGATTATTTTTTTAAATTTTTGATCGTTTGATAGCGAACTATACAGGGTTGGTGGCTCAAGTGTCGCAGTGATTCGAGATCTGCATGCGTAGAAAAGGGACAGAAATAAAAGTTTTAAGAACGTGTACTGCCTTATCGACTGCCCCAAGGTACTACTGAGGTGTTACCATATACGTTCTTGAAACTTTTATTTCTGTCCCTTCTCTACAAAATGTTCGATCTCAAATCACTGCGACACCTGAGCCACCAACTCTGTATATTGTTTTATTATTATTATTATTATTTGGATATTTATGGAGATAACAATACACAACTTGTGTATTATTGGTTATCTGACTTTAGACATTGGTAGATGGGAAACCTTTGATTTTCGATCATTCTTATTTATAAACTTTTTCATAATTATAAAAGTCCAAAGTTCATTAAACGACCTTTATCTAAATTATCGCATTATTAATAAGTAGTTGTTTTTTTTTTGTTGTAATTGTTGCATTATTCTTTATTATATCATAAAAATACCGGATTCTATTGTAAATTTAATACAGGCTAATTTCGTTTTTCATTCACATTTAATTTGCCAGTATTGTAATTAGATATGACCACGTGCCCTTGCTACTACATAATCCTATTTATAAAATCACCACAAGTGTTGACCGACATCCATTTTCATTAAAATATTGTTATGTGCGCTTATAAAAACACCAAATAACTCGTCTGTTGTTATCAATAAACCAACAATTTTAAATCCTAGATAGATAGTAAGGTACAAATTTGATAATTTTGAGGTGTGAACAGAAAAAAAAAAGAATGCAAGAGAAACGTTCCCGATTTTCACGAACAGTTTCAACAAGGATAGGTATTTTTAACTTTTTTATCCCAGCTAATACTTTATAATATAGAGTGCAAATATATTTATTAATATTTGTTTTTTTTTTGTGTGTTAAACAGGTGAACGTGCCAATTATGTTAACAGTCCTCATGTAATTGCAATGGTTGGTTTACCAGCACGGGGCAAAACTTATATATCAAAAAAATTATCACGTTATTTAAATTGGATTGGTATAAATACACGTGTATTTAATTTAGGTGAATATAGACGGCATGCAACAAGTGCATATAAAAATCATGAATTCTTTCGTGCTGATAATACTGAAGCAATGGCAATAAGACAACAATGTGCTGTTGAAGCATTAGAAGATGTATGTAATTGGTTAGAAAGTGGTGGTGGTGAAGTTGCTGTATTTGATGCAACAAATTCAACAAAAGAACGTCGTGAATTAATTAAACGTTATGTTGTTGATACAATGGGTTATAAATTATTTTTTGTTGAATCTGTATGTAATGATCCACAAATTATTGCACAAAATATAAAAGAAGTTAAAATTAGTAGTCCAGATTATTTAAATATGGATCAAGAAAAAGTTATGGAAGATTTTTGTAAAAGAATACAACATTATGAAGAGAAATATGAACCATTAGATGAAAATGATGAGAAAGATAGTTCATTTATGAAAATCTTTAATACTGGTGAAAAATGTTTAGTACATAAACATGAAGGACATATACAAGCCAGAATTGTTTATTATTTAATGAATATACACATCACACCAAGAACCATCTATCTTACTAGAGTAAATTTCAAATTATATTCTATTATATGTACATTTAATAAATTAATCTAATTTGTAGCATGGTGAAAGCGAACAGAATGTTGAAGGTAGAATTGGTGGTGATTCAAATTTAAGTCCACGTGGTCGACAATATGCCAAAGCTTTAGCACAATACATACAAGATCAACAAATTGAAGGTTTACGTGTATGGACATCATGGTTGAAACGTACTGTACAAACAGCAGCTGGTTTGAATGTACCACAAGAACGATGGAAGAGTTTGAATGAAATTGATGCTGTAATTATAATAATAATGATAATAATTGATAATTATTGTAAATTATTGTAGGGTGTTTGTGAAGAGATGACCTATGAAGAAATTAAAGAGAAATATCCAGAAGAGTTTGCTGCACGTGATCAAAATAAATTCGCTTATCGTTATCCAAGAGGTGAAAGTTATGAAGATCTTGTTGGACGTTTAGAGCCTGTTATTATGGAATTGGAACGACAAGGCAATGTTTTAGTTGTCAGTCATCAAGCTGTTTTACGTTGTTTATTAGCGTATTTCTTAGATAAAACAGCCGGTAATTACGAATTAAACATATTATTATCAATACTTTTATGATTATTATTATTATTTCTTTTTCACCCCATACAATTAGATGAATTACCGTATTTAGAAGTTCCATTACATACTATCATAAAATTGACACCAGTAGCATATGGTTGTCGTGTTGAACATCTTAAATTACCAATAGATGCAGTAAATACACATCGTGCAAAACCTAAAGTGAGTATCAAAGGAGCTTAATCGTTTTTCTAAAGCTTTAGCTTATAATCTCTTGTATATTTTTCTTTATTAACAAATATCTCAATTTTTTTTTTTTAATTATTGTTGCATGTAATTGTACTACCGTGAACTGTTTCAGGAACCAGGACAGATCACCTAT
Organism: Lydus trimaculatus; assembly: GCA_037414755.1. Lineage (NCBI taxonomy): Eukaryota > Metazoa > Arthropoda > Insecta > Coleoptera > Meloidae > Lydus > Lydus trimaculatus. The sequence continues at coordinate 12,618 of JAZBGY010001132.1, read as the reverse complement.
ATTGATAAAGAATCAACAGATTTACATAATAATGGCAATCGTTGTAATAGTCTTAACGATTCTGATTAGAATTACTATTACAACAATAGCCGTATTTTATCTTAATTTTCAATTTTCTGCTTTTCTTTTATTAATTCTAATTTTGACTAAAACCATCTTACATGTTGTTGTTTTCTCTGATAAAAATTGTAATATATATCTGTAATCCTATAATTAACAATTTCTGCTAATTAACGAGTATTGTTGTAGCTTCTATAATTAGATAATAAATTTTAATGTTAATGAAGTCTGTTTTCTTGTTTTCTGTCTGATTCTTGCATTGTGTTAGATCTGTCTTTTTGTTTTATAAATTGGTTGTTTGTTGTAGAAAAATTTTTTTTTTTAATCAAAAACAATCTTTTAAGGTTCCCGGTGAATTGGAAGAACGTTTCAAATTCAAATCCAGATCACAACAAAATTCAACATGAATTTGTGTGTCGGTGTGTACGTGTGTTTTCTATAATAAATTTGTAGACTGATTGAAAACAGGGTGCCTAAAAGTAAATTTTTTGATGTGATGTTTATTGTTATTATGATCATTATTATTATTAATATATATATGTATGTTATAAATAATAATAGAATTTTTTTTAATTGTATAACATTTAGGTGACTGTTTTTAAGGAACTTATTAGCTAAAATTGAATAGTTAATGTTTTATTGTATTTATTGTAATTATTATATTAGAAACAATTGTAAACGATATAATGAATTTCCATTTATTTGTTAATTGTAGTGAATTTACTATTTAAATTAATTATAATGATTAATCATTAATAAAGCAAATTTTATAAAAATTGAATAATTTTTGAAGTTCGCGCCATTACCTTTAATACACCAATTCGTTGTATAGATGTCGTTATTATCGCGTTCTCCTATTGGTTAATTGTGAAACTTCATTGTGGCGGACATAGCAATAGTTTTGAAATTTGTTGTAATTCAGGATTTGTAAAAGTTTAATTAATAAAATTTATTGAATTAATACGATTTTAATAAATTATAATATGGTAATTTATTGATAAATACGTTTAAATTTCAACGAATTTCAATCGTATTCGGTTTATAGGGCGTGTAGAAGCTTGTAGCGTACGATAATGGCCGTTGTTTGAGTTGTGTGGAATCGTATGGTGTTGTGTGTATACGGTACTGAAAACATAGAGAAACATCATAACTTGGCGATGGAAACAACAGTATGTGGCCGACGGGAGACTAGTCTGACGCCCTGAATTATTGACGTGTCTATAATATCTATATATGTGACGGTAAATATTGATTATATTTAGTGTTTGGAAATTTTTGCCATTTTATATTGTCAGTGTTTTGTTGAAAGGTTTGTATGCGTTTTTATATGAACCATACGTATAATAATAGGCGTCTATACATTGTTATATTCATATTTCAACGAATTGTATCTAAAATTTGCCAAATTCGTTGATTTCAGTTGTTTTAAATTTAGTTGCAAGCTTCATACTTGACATATGCGCCTAGTTACTGCATGTTTACATAATTATTCTAGTCTTGTCCTACATTTAAACAGTGTTGGCATTTGATTGTTGTTTTTTTTTTAATTTGGGCAAATTCTCATCTTTTACAGGATTTTTCAACCACAATTACCGGTATAGGTTTCTGTAAGAAACTAAATGGCATCTATTAGGTTAGGTTAGTAACGGATTTATTTATAAATTGATTGGGAACCTATCAGATTAGAACAAAAATTTCCAGGACCGTACTTGGTAAATTTTTTTTTCGTTGTTTAACAACCTTCATTCAACAACATTCCAAATGTATTAGCGCATAACAATTATTATTTTTTTTTCAATATCGCATTTCAAACAAAAATTGAAAGTATCTTGTTGCGCAATTGTTTTGTTGTTTTTTTTTAATTCGTTATTCAATTGTTTTTGCTTTGGCAACTTGATCGTACATCATACATTATAAACAATATAAATTCTAATTATCAATAATAATGATTGATTATATTTTTATTAATCGAATATCTCTGTATTTTATTTTGTTGTGTTTGTAAAATTGTAAAAAGTTCATTGCTTTGTGTGTATGTATGTATGTCCGTTCTTTGCTTGTGTAATTTCGCGCCCGCCCCTCATGGCCCTGACCATGTCAGGATTTATATAGCAACGTTGCCAAATCGTTAAAAAACAACAACTGACAACGCACACTCTAGATAGCTTTATTGATGGATAGTATATTGTAGCGTTTTACCGGTTGGTCGTCCAACACATACACATTTTCAACATGTATTTATCCTCTTAAAAAAAAACACGACAAATCAATCCGGACTATTTCTGGAATTTGTACAGTTCGTAAAAAAAAAATCACAATTTATCCTGAATTATTTCAATCAATTTTAAACGATTTTTTTTTTAATATTAATTGAAATTTATTTATGAAATGATTGTTTGTTTCTATTATTTAATTTTTTTATTTTTATATTATTTTAAATAATGTGGCAACAATGTAATAGTTGTAATAAACAGCGCCAACTATATTCAAAATTTGAACTAAATAAGCCATTTTGTATGTAACGTAAAACATCTGACAGTTCCCTGAACTCTTGATCTATAAATCTAATTTTATATAATTTAAATTGATGATAATCATTTTAAATATTATCATTTAATTAATGATTGATGATAATTGAAAATTAATTTGTTTATTATTGGTTTTTATTAAAAATTGTTTAATTAATTCTCGCTTTAAATTTTAATGAATTTTTAAATTAATCGGTACCCATAGTGACATCTATCGATTTAATTAATAACTATTTATGTGTTTATTATGTGAAAACAGCTGTTCGTTTGTGTTTTAACCTCTAAATTTTTTTTGTTTTCCAGTATGACAAAATGGAAAATTGAGTTTCTATTTAAATTGTGTGCGATTTTTTCTGTACGTGTCTACCATACGAATGGATTTTATTAATTTGTAAGTAGATAGATAGAAAGAGAGAGAGGGAGAGAAAATTGTAAATTTTTGCTGTAATTATCATTTTTGTATTGTAGGATGGTGTCGGTGATGCAATGTTTGAAAAGAATACAAGATTACGAATTAGGAGATTGTTGGAAAACGAATTTGCTAATATCCAATTGTATGAGAAGGTTAGTTGTATTTTAATTGATAAAAGTGATTAAATATCCGCATTTGATCAATTAATTCGTTATTTTATTTAATTGTAACGCTGCTCCTATTAATAGATTGTGTTTTTTTTTTATTTGTAGGCTGTAATAAATAGTGATATACCAGTTATCATCGCCAGCTCTCCAAATGAGCGTAACATGACACGCAAGACTAGATCCCGTCAATTACGCATACATTCAGCATTTCAGTCTGGATATTGTGCTATATGTCATATACCATATAATAGTCTTAATGATCATATACAAACTAAACGTCATTTAAAATTAATCGGTGATGATGGTAATTTTATATCATTGAAAAGTTTCGATGATCAAGATACTTTATTAAGTTTAGATGGAATCGATGCCATTGGTAGTTATTTATTTTCGTTTTTTTTTTTAATTATACGAAAATGGGGTTTTAATTATTCTTTTTTTTGTGTGATAGATGTGAAGAATTGTGACGTCTCTCCATATTTAACACGAACAAAAATGCCAAAAACACGAACAACATTAATGAATAATTTAAAAGATTCATCATTATCACCAACAATCAATGATTCAGGTCATCATTTACGTTCAAGAAAAAATATAAATTATATGACACCACCATTAGATGATGATAATTTAAGTGAAAAATCAGAAATAAAAGAATATCGTGAATTACGTTCTAGTTCACGTTTATTAGCGGTAATTTCATTATTTATAAACATTGAATAATTTTCATTATAATTGTTTGATTTTTTTGTTGTCAATTTTTAGAAATTAACAGATCAAATCGTTACAACAGATGATGTATGGAATAGTGGTCGTCCAAAACGTTCATGTTATCGTCCACGTATATCAGCTGATGAACGTTTAGTTGCTGATAACAAAACTTATTATAAAGTTGAAGTATTATCATCAAAATTACGATCCGGTGTTCAATTACAATATAATCAACATAATAATAATAATAATAATAATAATAATAATAATAAACGTGCTGGAACACCAGCACCATCACCTCGATTATTACCACCACCTCCACTACTACTACCACCACCACCAAATTCACAAAATGATGATAGAGGTTTTATGGGAAAATTTAAAAAATTACGTAATTCCGAATTGGTTCGTTTAAATAATGAAGCTGAAAATTTTTTATTTCCCAAAAAAGATGAATCTTGTAATGATGATGATGATGATGATACTGAAGATGATGATGATGATGCTGATGATAATAAGATGGTAGAGGAACAACAGGAACAGGATGATAATTCTGATCAAAAACACGATAATAGCGAAATTGATGAATTAAAATTAGATAATAATTCATTGAGTAATGATAGTTGTTTTAATAAAAAAATTAAAATCGAAGATGATGAATCATCACATAGTACTGGTTCAGATGGTAAAATGAGAAAACGACGACGTACACATGCTGAAGCATTTATTATGGATAATCAAAAATATTATAAATTTGAAACACCTGGTTCTAGGTTAGTTAGTAATAATAAAAATAATAATAATAATAACTAATATAATAATTGTTTAATTTAATAGTAGATTTAAATTAATTAATGATAAGTTGTTACAGATTACGGTATCATGGTTCCTATTTGTCACCAGTTGGATGGAAATCGAAAAATAACGGTGATGTTATTGATAATATTGATAAACAAATAAATAATGATTTAAGTACAACAACAATATCTGAACAAAATGCTCAATTAAATTTAAATGAAATTAATTTTTCATTTGAAAATATACCAAAAGATGAAGATTGGTATAAAACATTTCGAAGGAAAGATACAGGCAATGAGAAATATATTTTTGTAGACGATGATAGTAAGTTATTAATTAATTGATTAATTAATTAATTGAGGATGAATTTCACAAAGTTTTTTTTTAACGATTCGTTAATTAACGAACAACTAAATTTGATTGATTCGTTAAGCAAAATATCATTCCACCAACGCATTTATGCTGTCAGTTTAGTAACTATAACCTAAGGCCTAGTAAGCTTACTTTTTGCTTTGAATGTACGGGCTTAATGAGGTTCGAGCGAAACTATTTAGTCAAAGTAGTGTTTGAATTTATTTTGTATTCTTTATTCTTAAAATTGTAACGAAAATTCTTAAATTGATAATTGATATTTATTTATCAAAAAAAAGTAATGAAAGGACTTGGTTACTTTTGACTAATGCGGTGTGATAAAAAATGTGGCAACACCGCTGTTGTGTTTGTATATAAAGGAGTACTATGCTTCTCTTTCTAACTGTTTCTCCATCTTCTTTCTACCCTCTCAATTGTCCATGCGACGTTGCCAAACTATCGGTAATGTGTTTTGCTGTCATTATTCACGATTACAAAACAAAAATTTAACTTCAATTATTTAAATAGTTCCATTGGTAACCGCATGTTTTAATGGTGTAATAATGTTCGCTAGGTATTCAAGTTTATCATAGTCGGTTTTTAATTGTTCAAAGTTGGGCGGTTGATGGCGAAAAAATTAGAAAAAGGCACAGTGAACACTTTGCTCCCATAAGAGCCTGTGTATAAGAGCTTTGGAAAATGTCATCTTTAGAGGCATTTTTCTAAGAAACTAGACGGTGAATCGTTTTCAAATTTTGGGAATAGTTCAATCAAGTATTCATTGTGATACCTACCAAATTTCAAATCTTAAAGTTGGAAAATGATTTTTCCTATAGATTCGCTCGAACCTCCTTAACGTCGATTTTAACGTTTAAATAGAAGGCTACTAGATCCCTTTTTATGAATGAAATTAGAAAATTACTGTTAAATTAAGAAAAAGTAACATGTTATCCGTGTTTTCAATAACATTTGATCTATTTTCTTGTTTGCCAATCATTAGGCGATAATTTATTCATGAAATCAACCTTATTCGTCGTCTTCCGAATTTGACATATTTGATCCCCCATTTTTATAAGACAAAACGTCAGTTAAATGTGAATGCTGACCAGTTAAATTTAAATAACAGTTCAGTGTAAAATGTATTTGTGAAATGTCAGATATGCAGTTTCTATGGTATTTAACTATAGTTAGCGTTATTCATTCGTTATTAAATCGTTTGGTGAAATCCACCCTGAATTAATTAAATTAATCGCATTTCTTATTGTTTTATTGTTTAATTTTAGATTATTGGGATCCATTAGTACTTTCGTATCAAATAGATTATATAGCACCATTAGATCCAAAAACTTGTCTATCAACATATAATCAAATAAAAAAAATTCTAATAGAATCCACATCAACATCCACATCAGTTGGTCCAAGTACACCAGAACCAAATACAAGTAATTCAACATCAAGTATTGATTTACCTTTTATACAAGATGAGGATAGTAAAATTAGTACAACAATGACTGAAACAAGTACAACAAGTACAATAGATGAATTAAAACCAGTTTTAACTACAACCACAACTAGACGAAAAAAACGTACAACAACAACAACAAATAATAATAATAATAATAGTAAAAATCCACGGAAATCACCAAGACAACATGCATCAACATTAGCAATATTAAGTAGTTTAATACAACAAAGAAAACGTAAATCCCGACGTGATAATAAATCAAATATTGTATTACCAACAATTATTGAAGAAGATCAACAACAAACATGTTATTCAAGAACAACACGTAATCAACGTTATCATCATCATCATCGTCGTCGTGTACATCAAAATCATCATGAAAAAGTACAACAAATTGAAGTAAAAGAAGAAAAAGTCGATTATTTTGCTATAGCTAGAAATTTAGATGATGAATTATCAACAGTATTTGATGATAATTTGAATATAATTAATAATAATAATGATGATGATGATAGTTTTATTTTTAATAATAATAATAAAATTGATGTGATTGATTTATTGAATAATTACGATATAAATCGATTAAAACAACAAACAAATCGTGATAATTGTAGTATTGCTAGTGTTAATAATACTGGTGTCGGTGGTGGTAGTAGTGGTGTAGGTAGTGGTCGAGGTAGACGACGTATAACGGGTAATAGACCAGGTCGTAAACCGGGACGTAAAAAGAAAAAAAATCGTACTGGTTGGCCTAATCGTAATATACGTCGGATACGTCGTGATCAATTTAAAGATGATTTATTAGATGATAGTACATTAGATTCAGTGAGTGTTGTTAATCCTGAATCTGAAGATAATGTTGAGATTTGTGAAAACAACACGACTGATAGTATTAGTAATAAAGAACAACAACAACAACAACAATTGAGTGTTAACAAATTAAATAGTGAAAATAGTAATAAAAATGACCAAAGTAGTTTAAATGATTGTAATAATGATGATGATGATAATAATGATAAAATTATCAAATTAAATGATTTAAATAATGGTGATGATACAGTATTGACAGATGTAAAAGTTGATAGTAATAATATGCAATATGAAACATATGTGTGTGTACAAAAATTAGATACATTAGATAATAATAATAAAACAACAACAACAACAACAACAACTAATACTACTATTGCATTAAATGATAGTGATGGTGGTGTATGTACATCACCGAAACGAACGAATCGTAGTCAAAGACGGATGCCGGCATCACCAAAATCACCAAGAATGTTACGTAGACCTAGAGGTCGCTGGTATCGTGAAAGATAAAAAAAAAATTACAAAATAGTGTATAAATATATATATCATATATTTATATTTTTTTTTTTTTGAGATATATTTATTTAATATTATCGAACTAATAATAAAAATTAATTTCTGTTCTTCCTTTATATAATATTTAAGATAATTTTGTACCAAGTCTGTATTAATTATTATTATTATTTTTCGTCAATTGAATTTTAGGTTTTTATTATTAATTGTATATACATACATATTCAAATTAGCCAGTTTATTTTTTTCGTTTGTTTTCTTTATTAATTCGCTTATTCTGTCTATTATAGATAATCAGTTCAAAAATTGTCTCATAAGAATATTGCGTTCCACAATGGAAAATTTAAATAAATATGTTGTTTATAATGAATTATTTACTATTAAGCAAAATTCCCATAACATTTCATTCGACAATATAAACAAAGAACCCTAAAAGCAGTTTCTGATGTCATCCCCTATTTATGAACGCAGTCTTAAACCAACAGGATTGCTTGAAATTTCCAATTGCAACTACTAGATGGTGCGTTTAGAATATCGCCATCTAGTAGTGAAAAGCACTAATGTAAAAGGAAGCAATCAGGAACGGCTTTAGAATAATTCTGTAAAATTAATATCATACAAGCACCTTTTGTTGGAATCCTGAATTTAGTTGATGAATAAATTTGAATTTTCACTTTTTTAAAATTACACCGCCATGCAAAAAACAGGACCGGCAGATTTTATCGCTCGGGCGATCCTGATAAAACGTACTTTAGGCTTTCCGCAGCATACCGCTATAATAGACTGCGAATGTGATGACACCAGCTGACAGTGTTGCTATGGCGTTCCAAACAAATCAACTTTATTAAGTGAGGTTATATGAATGTCTTGATTTGTTTGAAATGCAACACTGTCATCTAACGTCATTATTTTCGCAGTCTATTACCTGATAGTGATGTTAATGGTAGCGTACACGTTTGTAATGCGGAAGCTCCAAAGTGAAATATTAAAAACTGAATAAAATTTTATACTTAATCAAATACTGCGCTTAATTGTATTAATTACAGTAATAATAATAATATACGATTAGATAATAATTGTAATAATAATGATAATAGGGCGCTCATTATCCCTACTCTCGTTATAGCATTGCTCACATGGTCCATCCCCACCAATTACTATAACGATCCTGACCTCGACAATATTCGTCACTAGTCGGCAATTTTCGTTGGCAATATTAAAATGGTGTCCAGTTTACAAGCAAAACGTTTTGTAGTCGTAGTAGTGATGCACCAATAGTTGGGATCCTCTATAATAAATAAATTTCCAATTTACCTAAAACTATAATCAATAGTGTTGAAAAAATCGAAGAAAACAATCAATTTACAGCAATACAATTGATTTAAGGTAAAATTTTGATGATTTTCCAATAATTAATATCGAAAATTTTTATTTGAAAAAAAAAAAAATTTTGTTACCACCAACAGTCATAGAATATTGCAGTAATGGCATACATGTTTAGTCAATAATACGCATGCGTATACTAGGCCTACTATGTTTTTGCGGGAATGTAATTCATTTATTTATTTATTTCATTATTATTGTTATATTTGATGATTCTATTTGGAATAATTACGATTATCAGATAAAAAAATAATCATTATTGTGTTTGTTTGATTATTGTAAGTGTGACAGAAAAGTAATAGTTAATTTTATTGCGTTATTCCTTTGTTTTCAAGACAACCAGTTTACTTGATTCTAATCGAATTTATGAATTCGGTAATAAATTTATTATTATTTCAAATAAAAGACACCTGAATCTGTTATCATTTATCATTAAACACTCACCTATATATACCTACTATAAAGTGTATAGCCAGTTTTTGTTATCGTTAAACCATCTTAAAAATAGAGAATTTCATAATATCTGTTTTTATCCTCAGTAGGGAATCAAATTTTTATCAACTTTATTTAGATTTGAAGCAATCTAGGGGTTGTAAATAATGATTTCTCAACTTTATGCGGTGATAATTTTCAAATCCGAATTTTGAAGTTTTCCCCTAATTAATCTATAAATTCAAACAACATAATTTTCCTCTATAATATAACAATGATAACTGTAAATATTGATAGTATTTTTGGTTAAATTATGAATAGTTAATTATATTCGCTTGTTAGAAATAATTACAAGATAAAAAGTTGAGATTAAAGATTGTTTATAATGTGGGCCACACTTTTTTTAGTCTATTGTAGGTTTGAAATTGTTAAATCAACCGTGGTTATAGATTGTATTTCGTTCAAGAAACAAAAAATTATCAATTCTGACCTATTTGTTGGTTAATTTATCCAATTATTAATTAACAATCAGTTAAACATTAGATAGAAATTTGAAAAAAAAACAGGAAATTAAAATCGAGCTTCTTTTTTACAAGTAGTTAGAAAGTCTGGAAATTCAAAGAATCAACAGCGAAATTTCTTCAATATTAAGGTGCAGTATGTTTTCAAATAATTAAAAAATTGAAAATTCATCATTTATTATCAGTTTAATATCAATTTTGCCGCCATTTCTATGAAATTCGATGTTTTCAGATATAAAATTCTACGTTTTGTCTATCTATCAAATTATTGATTTTTTATACGGAATGTTCTTTATAAAGATAACAATTTTTTTTCTGTGTATAAAGTCTACAAATTTGCCCATTTTTCTTCTTTTAATGATCTACCGTTATCGATTATACGATTATAGACGTAAATTTTGAATTTATTATTGCATCTCGTATAGAGACTGTTTCATTTAACGCTGCTGGCTGCAATTCCGCTATTTATATCCGAAAAAAAAGAAGGCAATCATACAAATTGAGAGACAAATGGGTGTGTGGCAGATGTAGGAAAACGGTTTGTAATTCTCAAAAATTATACAATAGTGAACAAAGAACCTATCTGAAACCAAAAAGATCTGTATTGTGAGCATCACACATGTTCAGTGATCTTCAAAATGTGTTCCTTGAAAGTCTGGACTCCCATGAAACCACCAATCTAGAGATTTGCTGATATATTTTCAATGATTTCTTAACTTTTACTTTTCTGAAAATGGCTTCCACAAAAAACAAGTTTAGTCTTATCAGTTTCATGATTCGATAAAGTTTGATGACCACGATTATTATCTTTTGCTTTTGTTCGTTCACCACAACCAACGGAAATTGCAGTTTTAAATGAAACAATCTGTATAAGTATCAGTGTAGTGGAAGATTCAAATTTATACTTAAATTAAACAAACAGATGTGTGTTTTTTTTGTGCCCATAATGGTCAATTTGGTATTACAAACCGATGTATGGGTTGTAGGAAGACATCTTTATTCTAAACCTTGATCCTGATGGGTTAAGTCTAAGGGCGGCATTAATTCAACGATCAATCGTGTGTAAAAAATGTTTTTTTTTTATTTAAATTTTAAATTACATTAAATTACGAATAAATTTAATTAAATGGTTTTTCTTGTTCAAGTTTACTTGTATCAAATAAAACTATAAACATACTATTGGATGACTTGTCAAGTTACCTCACTGTTTTTTTGCAGAATAATTCGTGATTTATTGATAATAATTTGAATAATTGAACAAATGTACAGCGAGTACGATTACACTATCAAGTTTAACTTGTTCAATTTAGCTTTCTTTCAATTAATGTGAGGATAGAAATAACTGTTTCTGTCGTTCTCGTACTTGTTGCAAACTTTTCGAACTTGACCAGTTATTCCAAAGTTGATTTAATCTAAAATGGTACAAGTAACTTGACGGTGTGTACAAAATGTCAAGTTTCAAGTTAACTTGAACAAGAAAATAACTTGATAATGTAATCATCTACAAATAGAAATTATTATTAGGTTTTTTTTTATAAAGCTGACTATGCAAATTAGTAAATAATAACACCCATTTTTTTTTTTAGCCCAAGGCGCTTAGACTTGTTAAAATAACGATCCTTCAATTTGTGTCTACTGTTGAGAGTTCTAAAGAAAACGCTAAGAGATATAAATTCGGTTATAACGACAGCACTTTTATAATTCTCATTCTATCAGGTAGAGGTGTGAAAGTTAGGTTTCCAGTATTTAATAGATTTCCATTAATCCAAGAATATTGTGTTTTTTTTTACAAATTCTCTTGTAAATCTTCGGGAATTTTGTCCACAATATACTAAATTATTCATGCACCTATATATAGTGAATTAGAAGGAGTATGTTTTGGAATTTCCTGATAACGAACGTCAATATTCTGAAAATTCTGCAGATGTTGTAATTAAATTCATTTGGTTGAGTAGATGTTATTTGGGAACAGGGGTAGCGTTAAGGTGCCCACAGACTATCAATAATATTGTGCAATAATTCGTATTGTGGAATATTATTGACAGTCTGTAGATGATATTGCAGTATTGTACAATATATTGAGCGGATCAAAATCAGTTTGATATTTATTGTGCAATATAGAAATATTGTACAGTCTGTAGGTAATATTGTACAATATTTGTTCAGTTCTGCACTTACCTTCACTCCTTGGAAGTCAGCCAAGTACTAATTATTGCACAATATTATTGCATAGTCTAGGGACAACCATCAATTTATTGTACAATGTTATTGATAGTCTGTGGGCTGCTTTAGGCGATAAATAAAAATATGCATTGCATCGCGGCGCTATATCTTACAGGACGATATAGTAAAATCTGTAAAAATGTATATAATCTGTGGGGCATAGGGGCATCATTATCTGTATAGTTTGTCCCATGACATAAGAGATGCAGTAAAATAATAAAAATTAGTGTACAATAGATAC